>JBCEWC010001960.1:0-37200 GCA_038996855.1 Solanum aculeatissimum
TAAAAAGTGTTTAAAGTTGTTTAAGTGGTTTTGTAAAATCGGAGTTAAAAAATAATGGCATAGATGAGCCTTTTCTCTAATAGTAATGACATAAATGAGCCAAACTTTTAACGGATGACATAAATAAACCTTTTCTTAAAATTCGATGGCATATTTGAGCCTTTTCCCTAAATTAAATGTTTTAAGAGTCATAATATACAAAATTTAAATTGGTTTCTCTCGGTGCATGATAGCACACTTAGCTAACTTGCACCTCTGATTGGAAATGGTGCAAGGAAGGAAGAAGAAGGAGCTAATTAGCCTGGTGGTAACACCCAAGAAAAAGGAAGCAGTAGATCTGGAGATCCCACTAGGAATTGAGGCTGCGCAAACTATGAGGGCACTAGAACAGCGGCCACTTCTTCCATCACAAGCGGTGACACCTAAAACTGATGGAACAATAATAGTAAGGGTAAATGTGGAACTTAAACAGCAAAAAAATAGGGACAAGAGGAGTAACACAATGAGGACAAGGAGCTAACAGATAAGAATGTGCTAAAAAAGCTAGAGCTAAATGAAAAAGTTAAGTGTAAATGGGCAAATTTCTTTGAAACAAACAGGTTATCAGCTAAAGGAATGGGCCTTAGCTATGTGGCTTCGGTAATGAAGAATGGTGAGAAGGTTGTAGAGCTGAATAAAAAAGAGGTAAATAGAGCCACAGAGGAATGGAAACAATCACTCATTATGTATGTAGTTAGATATTCACCAATCATAGCTATTGTGGAAAGGTATATCGCACATGAGGTGAACCCTGCAAGTAAGCTAAGAATATATTATCATAACAATGGGTATTTCTTGGTCAAGTTTGCTAATTTGGATGATAGGAATGAAGTATTATATTCAAGCCCTCATATGATGAATAATAAACCTGTTATAGTGAAAGTGTGGAGCCCTGCTTTTGATTTTAACAAAGAGGTATTACCATTAGTGCCTATTTGGGTAAAATACCCAAATCTACCTCTCAATTGCTGGAGTATGGACTCATTAAGTCGTATCAGTAGTGGGTTGGGTATCCCGTTATATGTTGATGAATGTACTACCAAGGTGGATAGAATCTCCTTTGCCAGAGTTCTAATTGAAATGGATGTTGCTAGGGAACTACCTATGAAACTGAAAGTGGAGGACCCTAATGGAAGGGTGTTTGAGAAAGCTATCTAATATGAATGAGTGGCAGAATATTGTGATAAGTGCTTGCAGGTAGGACATAAATTCCATGTAAAAGACGGGGTCAGACCTCTAGTCCTACCTAGAAGACAAATCAAATGGGTTCACTAAGAAGTTATAAATAAGAAAGGGATAGAGGAGATATAAGGAACAAAGGAAGGAGTTGAGCCATGTATAGAGGAACCCAGAAAACAAATATCGAAAAAAGAAGTAGAAAAAACTATATCACCTAGGAAACAAACTTAAATTCAAGTGGTAAATGCCTTTGATACATTGAGTAGTTATGTGCAGTGTAGTAAAAGTGATGAGAAGGATCTGCTTATGTGTAATGAGGGGCTGGGTGTAGGCACATCAAATAATCCAATATGCAGTTAGTCACATGGAATGTAAGAGGATTAAATAAGCTTCATAAGTAGAACGAATTAAAGAAGTTTATGCAGGAGAACAATCTTAGTATTATAGTTGTATTAGAGCATAAAATAAAGAAGGGGTAGCTAATAGAGTAATGCAGAAAATAGCTCTTGGCTGGAACTATGAAGAGAATTATAAGTGTACTAATAAACTAAGAGTATGAGTGATGTGGGATCCCCAGTTTGTGGAATGTAAAGTGGGGAACGAATCAGATCAATTTATTCAGATTAGAGTTAAAATCAAAAGTAGCAGATTGCAGTTTGTGCTCATTGTAGTATATGGGCTCCACACAATAATGAATAAAGTTAAACTTTGGGAGGATCTAAGAGGCTTGGTAGCCAATGTTCAAGGACCTGTGCTATGTATAGGAGACTTCAATGCTATTCTGGAACATGGTAGTCCTGTACACGATGCTAAAATTAAAGACTTTAATGAGTTATGCTAGATGCATGAATTAAAAACTATTGGAGGTACATACACTTGGACAAATGGATATATATGTAGCAGGATAGATAGAGCCATTATTAATGCTGACCGGATGGTACAAATGCCAATTATGGAAGTCCAAATACTCAGACCAGGGGTCTTAGATCATACTCCTCTAAGCTTGGCACTAGACAAGACTTGCAAAGCCAGATCCAAAAGTTTCAAGTTTTTCAATTGTATTGCAGAACACTCAAATTTCCTCTAGGTTGTTGAACAATCTTAGCAAGAGAGTACTAAAGGGGACATGAAAATAATCTGGTGAAAGCTCAAGAAGGTGAAGAATGCTCTAAAGGAAATCAACAACATTGAATTGAGGGATAGAGAATGTAACAAATTAGAGAGCAACTCCAAACAATACAAGAGAATATGATAGATCCTAACTTGATACAGACAAACAAAGATCAGGAAAAGGAATTACGGGAACAGTTGAAAAAATGAAGCATGATAGAAGAGAGTGTTATAAAGCAGAAGTCAAGGGTGCAATGGCTAAATATGGGGGACTCAAATATAGGATGTTTTGTTTTGCTCATATGAAGAATAGAATGGCTCAAAATACCATTATCAGTCTTATCACTGATGAAGGCACCTTAGTGCACACCAAGGAAGACATAGAGAAGAAGCAATGAAATTCTATAAAGGGTTGATGGGGAAAGCCTCACTAAATCTACCAAGTGTGGATGCTAATATAATGAGGAAGGGTGGTATGCTAGACAGAACTCAACAACTCCAATTAGCAGCTCCAATTACAAGAAGGGAAGTGGTGCTTACACTACAGGGAATAAGTGATCTCAAAGCTCCAGAAAATGATGTATTGAATATTGTATTTTTCAAAAAAGCATGGCCTGTAGTGGAGAACAGATCATAAATGCAGTACTTCATTTCTTTAAATTGTTGTAGAAATGCCTCAATATCCAAATTGGAGATTTTCATGAACTTTGAAATTTTCAGAAAATTGATGATTATGAACTTATTTCAATTCTGTTTTCGAATTAGTTTTCACTAGTGATTTTCTAATCATGAGAGAAACATTTTTATTTAAAAATTCCAGATTTTGACATTTTTTTTTATAGTAAATTTTTAAATGATTTTCCCTTTTCTCCAAATCTCTTGATTTTGGTGTTGTTAGTTTCGTATGATAATTGTGAATTTATTTTTGAGTAGATGTGGTACTTCAGATTCATTTTGAAAGGGAAATGTATTGTCATTGGAGTGATTGATTGGCTAAATTGAGGCAAGTGAATTCTAACCTTTGTTGAGTTTATTGAACTTAATATTTCCTTTCAATGCAAAACTTGGAGATTAGTGAATTGTTCTAGTGGATATGATTTGGGTAATGGAGATGTGGAAGTGACGACATGTGTGATTTGAATTGTGAAATTATGTCTAATTGTGGTTGATTAAGACTTGTGAATTTATATTGTGAGTTGGACTTGTAATGCCAAATGATGCAAATTTAAAAGTATTCATGTTGTTATACTTGTTGAACTTTGACTAATGGTACATGGAATTGGCTAATGAAGCACTTTATGTGAAATATTGAGCTAAATGTATATTTGAGATATTGATGAATTTACTGAATTAAGTATTGTGAAACGTCGACTAAATGATGATTAGTCCTAAGTTATGATGACAATTCGATTATAGAAAAATATTGAGCTATGAAATAATGTGATTATTATGCAATGTGATGATGATGGCTCAAATATTGAAAGAATAATAAAAATGATTGATGAATTTGAATAAATGATTCATATGGACATCTTGCTTATTCTTATACTTGTGGAAGTGACTATTATATTGTGATGACATATACTTGCTTGATGTTCCGTTGATGATGAAAAGTTGAAGAGAAATGGCTATTTTGGCTAGAAAAGAAAATAAAAGAAATGAAATGAAAAGGTGAAGAAAAATGATTCTGGCTAGATGATAATGATATTGATTTGATGTGATTATTGTATGTATGGGTAATGTTGATTCTTGTATAT
The DNA here is from genome assembly GCA_038996855.1 of Solanum aculeatissimum. Lineage (NCBI taxonomy): Eukaryota > Viridiplantae > Streptophyta > Magnoliopsida > Solanales > Solanaceae > Solanum > Solanum aculeatissimum. The sequence goes on from JBCEWC010001960.1 coordinate 4,086, forward strand.
GCTCATGCCTATCAGATGTGTATTTATGTGTTGAAATAAAAAGTCGAAGAGAAATTATTCGTGCTAGAAAAGAAATGAAAAGTCGATGAAAAATGATTTTGACTAGAAAAAAAGAAAGAAAAAAAAGTCAAAAGAAAATGGTTCCGACTAAGATATGAAAGTAAATGCTGAAGAGAAATGGTTCCAGTGGATACATGGTCCATGTGAGATTCCCATGGGTTCCGGTCTGATTATATCAGCGGACATGTATCGTAGGGCAGACATGCATCATGGTTACTTATCATTTGCATTGCATTGCTTGCATTCCATAGCATTTCATTTTATATGATATTATTCCTTACTTGAAAGTTGGTGTATGTTCTAAGTGTGATGTATTGAATGACTTGAATCTTGTATATTATTGAGGTTGAACTATTGAAGTGTTGTGACATGTATTGAGTGACTCAAATCTTGTACATTCTTGTGATTGGACTATTGAAAAGTTATGACATATGATGAATGACTTGAACCTTGTATATTGTGAAGGTTGAACCATTAAGATATTATGATATGAGATTGTAAATGTTTATATTATTTATACTATATATGCTAGCCTTTCCTGCTTATAGGTTTTGTAGTTTGGAGGTATCTGGTTGGGATGGAAGGAGTGCTTAGTTCCTTATCCATTACATGTGATTAGGTCTTCTTCTTGGGTACCTTGGTACTCACCCTTATTTTTCTACACATGTGTGTAGGTTGTGAGCCCGAGTTCTGTTAATATTCTTCATCTTCTTACGTACCGAGCTATTAATAGATGAGAGATAGATGCTTGTTGTTCCAGTATACTCTCAAGTCTGTCAAATATTTTACTAATTTTATTTTATTTGAGAAATAAAAACTATTGAGACTTGTATCATTTCTTCTTATTTTGATGTATTAGAGGATTGTACCTTGTGACAACTAATTTTGGGATGGTTTAGTTGGATTTATGCCTTATAGTCTTGTTATTATTAATGTTATCTTGATTTAGCTTCTGCATTATTGTGTATTATGTTGTTCTGATCTATCTGGGATGACTTGTCTTGGCAAGATAAAGACAAGTGCCATCACCCCTGATTCTAGATCGTGACAGCTACATCCTTCAACTGGTAAGGTGAAAGCTCAACTCCCTTAATCTCATTTGCATTCATAGCTTTTAGAACTTTCCATATCTCATCTATGAAATTCTGGGAATCCTTCTCAACCATAGACCCAGTAAACATAGGTGGATTCATTTGCAAAAAGTCTCTAAGTCTTGCTACAGTAGTCGACTCTTGGGAGCTAGAGCTAGGAGCTAGTGAGCTTTGGTTACTACTTAGGGAAACCACAAGCTGGGTGAGCATTTGATGTAGTGGCAAGTTGGGCAATAGGCATTTGAAGAGCCCCAGTGGTCCTGGAAGGTTTGCCCTAGCCTTTTTACCCTAACTGAGAAGACATTTCTAGTTAGGGATTCTTGATATTAGAAGTTGAAGCATCCCTCGGTGGCAGTACGCTTTGGAGGCATGATCTACAAACATGTAATGCATGAGTTAGATGGGAACTTTAATAAAGTTAAACTCTATAGTACAAACTCAGAGTGCAAAAAAGGCAGACAATTCTTAATGTCCTATATCCTCCTAATTATAAGTGTGGTGCATGACACACCCATAAGCAAGATTTACTAGACACAACTTCATAAACACTGTAGGACTCTTGAACTCTGTGCTCTGATACCAAGTTTATCACGTCTCAGGAGGGTACACTAGATGTGGCCGACACTAAAAAATCATTGCTAGTCCCCAAGAGAATCACTTGGCCTGATCACATGTCCAATCAATAGTGGAAGACTCAGTTATATAAGAAAAGAACTCTCTAGTGGGTAAATCAGTCAATATCATAAATGAAGAAAGTCAAAATCCAAATCCATTCACCATCATGAGAATAATAAAAAGAAAACTTGTCAAGGAAATAAAGACATCACATCAACCATCACTGTCTAGTTTATGAGACATCTATCTCTACTATCTAGATGGTGTCAATGACAGATTCATGACTACCTCAAAGAAATAAAAATGCTAATACTCTAATATGAAAACATAGATAGATCCTCCGAGAGCAAAGAGTCCCACCACAAACTCAAGAATGGAATAAATCTAAACAGAGTGTCTGTTAACGATCTCTAACACCTGTATTTGCATCATAAAATGATGTTGCACCAAACAATATTAGTACATGGAATATGCAATATGTAAAATGGCAAGTTAGATAATAAACTCAAAATATACTCAACTCGGAATGATAATCGAAACTCAACAAAGCAACATAATATAAAGTAACTATAATTTAGGAAGGGTTCAATCATATACAAGTCAATTCAATCATCTCGAGTACTAACATTTACTATTAGGAGTTTCTCTAATCGACAATCATTACCTATAAGCGGGTGATGATACAATGAAGCAATGTCATTTTCAAACCCATCCCATTCTTTGCCAAGTTAAGGGACGATCAGCCTTATTGGATCCACAATCAATCAAATCAAGTCCTCTTTGGGACAAAAGGGAAACATCTGATTTCATGGTTTAATCCTCTTCTGCGTTAGATATATAGTTTATTGAGTTTGAGTTATTAGTTACTCTCACTCCATTCAGTGGTCTATAATCCTCCTAAGACTTTATGTGCTCATAAAATTTCAATCAATTCATTCAATCAAGTCAGTCAATTAGTCTCATTCGACTCTTATCAATTCAACCATCAAATCAATCATCATTACTTTCATTTATAAATGCTTTCAACTCATTGGTCTCTTCAAAACTCTATCTTAGATAATTTATTTAGACTCAAATCTATCATGCTCAAAATATTCAAACCATTAAGGACTTTTTATACACACATTATGCTTGACTCAACTCATCAAGACATTCATAAAGCTTACCTTTAAGTAAATAAATGTACAATTACATGCAAAAACTCAATTAAGGTTCATGAGAATGGGGAAAAGAACAAGTACTCAAATATGCTTAATGACTATAGACACCTGCAATAAAATTAACATGTATGAACTACAGAGTATTATAGACATTTCCAGAAAATAATGGGACATGGAAACTTTAAACTCATCTTTTAGACTCCATTCAACTCAATGAAGATGTAGGGCACGTGGACGGACTAAATCTAATATTGTGATTGCCTTAAATACCTGGAACATGGATATTACAATCAAACTTGAAGAAACCAGTGAAGCTCTTAAACCCTAGACTTTTCTCCTCTCCCTTTCTGCTCTCAAAATATTTTAAGTGTAAATGCTGACAAAAAGGTAGGGTACTGTTAATAGGCATAAAGTAACCATAAAATGACAAGGTTTCAATTAAATAAAATAGGAAAAGAGGAAATTATCCTTCATTAAATTGCTGGACAAAACAATGAAACCTCATTTATAGGTTGTAGTTTTGTCTATGGGCCATATAAGGCCTTTTTGTAGATTGAGGTCCTAATTCATGAGTTACTAATCATGGGTCTACAATCACCTTCTAAGGATTATGGACCCATCTATAGGCTCATCCTGTCAATTCGTGGTTCTAGGTTTAAAAAAAATAATTTTGGACTTAAAACCATAAAGGATTTTCTACGATTTGTTGATGGGATTACGGGTCATAGGCCCTTTTTGTACATCATTCCAACACTTAGAAAATTTTCTAGTATTTTGAGGTTGGGGTTCTAAAAACCCCTTTCTATAGTTCATACAATGAACTATGGATCGTAGATCCAACTCATGGACTCAACTCCAACACTCTAAATTTCACTAAGTGTCAAGGGAAACCACAAGGACCATACGTAGAACTATCTATGGGTCGTAAAAGCCCTTTCATGGTCACTACCAATGGCACCATTTCTTTGACTTCCCTTTGAATTTTGAGGCCATACAAGGCAAGAATAATTTAGAGGGTGTTACATAATAATAACAATAATGAGACATCTGTCTATATTCAACAAATGAATAGATGGAGGCATGGTTAATTCTAACCTAATTATGTAGTTGTCGTTCCAGTTGTTGTGCTGAGAAAGAACAAAATATGAAAGATATTGCTGAAGATTGAAATAAGGAAGAACAAATTGATGATAAGACACTTAATTTTATTTTTCAATATTAAAAGTAAAATGTTAATTTAAATTTAAATTACTCAACTATTTTATGTATATATGTGTAACACCCTGCATGCTGAAAAATTTGAAAAATAGAAAAGTTACAAAATTTTAAACTAATCTATTTTACGAGCCAATCTGCAGCTTATGGATTGGACCAAGAGTCATAGAAAGGTCTTGTAGTTAAGGTCCTAAAGTTATGGAAAAAGTTTGTTTACTAGAATTTACTCCACGAGGAACATGATAGGTTGTACTCCTTTATACGACCCATAATTTGAGTCGTGAATGGGACCTTGAGAGAGAATTTTTTCTAAGTCTAGAAGCATTCTACTGAAGGGTTCTATGGCCCGTAAATGAAACTATAGATCGTGCATGGGGTTTCGTGATTTCAAGGTGCAAATTCCAATAGCTTATTTTTTGGGACCATGCCTAATATGAACCAAAGCACGACCTGTGGAAGGGATTACGGGCCGTGAACGTGGTTTCATGAATGGATCCAACAAATTTTAAATGAAAGACTTTTTGGTTATTTACAATTCGTTTAACTCCTAAACTACATCATTTAAACCCGTCGAACTAACTTAACCGATCTACATCCTATAAAACCTATTTCTATTTCATTCTAACTCATTCACTCTCAAAACCCTCTCCAAAGTTCTCAAAAATTCTCTCTCTAAGGAGTATCTCCATTGAAGCTAGAGTTTGAAGGTTTGGCTAAGGGGTTTCTATAATTTTATTCTTCAAATTAAGGGATTCTCACTTGAGATAAGTAGGCTTCATTCATGGATTATATTCATCAATGAAATCCAATTTAATTCTCCCTTTTTCTCAAAATGTAAGCATGGATTTCTATGGATTTTTTTGATGACATTCCAAATGGTTGGATGATGATTAATTATACCTATTTATGCATGATTTATGAAGGATTATATGATTTTTATGATTTTCAAGTGAATTGAAGTGATTTCAAGTATATGATGATTAGGGCTTGTTGAATTGATGTAGGTTCCTTTGTTAATGGTCCAAATTGATTTCAATTGTATGATTCCTACATGATTTTTATCTAATTGAGCGAAGTGAACTTGACCTATGATAGATTGGGTGATGTCATTCTTAAGGGTAAGTCGTCGTCTGATCGAGTTTGTAGTCATGGTAATGATGTGAATGTAGTAACATATGAATGAGCATGTGTTGATATTTCATAATGGATTAGTGTATGATTTTCTCATTATTCTTGTATAAATTGATCAAATTTTGAATGCATGGGAGTTGGTCTTACCAGTTAATGTCAATGATGGTCATTTTGACCTCAGAAGTGGACTCGATGATGCTTAAAATGTCACACAGACCACGTTGTTTAGACGATGACTGATGTTGAGTTTTGCAACTTTTGGCGATGGTATTTTCCATCGCCAAATCAATTCAACAGATTGCTGAATTTGCACTACCATAATCAAAAGTAGCAAGTGGTTCGCTGAACATGTTTGGCGTCAAACAGAACTGTCCACCCAGAATGATTTTCTTGCCAATAATTTTGCACCTATTTTTCCTATTATTGGTGCTCACCCATTGTTTTGAGCTTACTTTTCAGGAATGAGCAAGCTAAAACATGTTTTGGGTAAATCCACTAGGACTTTGCCTTTACTAAAGGAAACAAATCTCAAGAGGCAAAGGAATGAAGCCAGATCCAAATTCACACAGGATCCTCTCCTTCAAACTTCTAAGAGGATCTAAGAAACCGTATCCCCAATGCACTTAAACAGACTCCCAACACCGGGGCTAAGGATAATACTGGAGGAGAAGTGACTTTTAACTGATAGGGTTTTTGATAGGTATCTCGAAGTGTGGGATACTCTCAAATTCAATTTCTAAATATTTACTACACCTAGGGATCCGTATATTCCAAGCATGATAAAAAAGTTCTATAAGGCCTATGGAAAGGCCATTCCAAAAAGCAAAAGCATGGTGAAGATTGTTCTCAAAGCTCATGATGTTGTGGAGGTTCGGGGTGTGCAAGTCCCATGCAGTGCGACAGAGATAAATGAGATCTTGGGATCTACCCACCAACACCAGAATGACCTTGAAAATATGATGTAGCTCTAGACATTTGATGATATCAAGACATGTTTAATCCTTTTAATTGGGATTCCAGCTCCCTCATAGTTAGAAGAGGGAGTAATCATTAAGAAGGAGATGAATATCCTGGAAAGGTTTTGGTTTGGATTTATCAGCAACAACTTAATTTTGTCACAAAATGAGTTAATCCTTCGGCATTCCAAAGTGGCATTAGGTGGTAGTATTATTGATCATCGAAAGTTAAATCTTGGTTCCATCATTGCCCCAAAAATCCTCACCTGTACAAAGCAAGTGCAAACCTTTCTACCATTCCCTAGCCTTATAACACTTTGTGTAGGCATACAAGAGTTCTATTTAACAAGAAAACTGATGTGGAGACGACTCGTACACCATCTATTGATATCCAATGGATTGAGGTCGAACTTCAAAGGGATGAGAAGGATCGAGCAAGCAATAAATCAGTAGATTAAACATCGATGGTTGATGTTGAGGCCCTCGAGTCTGGCACTCTAGAGCTAGTCCCCGAGGCAGGTATATCTTCTTCCTCCCCCTTACATTCTTTCTCCACTACACCCCCTTCTACTGAAACATAGGGTGAGCCTGGGGTCAACGAATACAAAAACTCGATCACTAAAGCTACTATTTGGAGCATTGATAGATGGCCAAAATGGCCGTTATTCGAGCCACTCAGGTTGAGTCATCCTTACCTAAGTTTATTAAGGCTTCCATTACTAAGGCATTGGCCCCACATATCGAGGCTAAAAAAAAGCAGAGAGAGATATTTGAATCTCAAAAGTTGAGGAAGGACAGGTTCGAGGTGACGCTTGAGGATCTAGGGAAAGAACTAACTGGTTTAAAAAAGAGGGTGACAGCTATAGAGTAGAGTGGTGGTGATTGTGAAGGCTCGCCAGTCATAAAAGCTGTCATTGAATATTTGAAAAAGTAGGTGGCATCCTTGAGGTCCACATATTTAAGTTCTTTCTAGGATAAACTAGAGGAAACACCTATAGTTGACAAAAATGTTACTCTTGAGGATGTGATGAATATCGATGCTCAGGGTGAAGGTGATGAAGGAGCTAATGTAGGAGACACTCCAGATTAAGATGAAGAAGGCTTTGGAGTTGAGCCTAACCAAGAGGAGCATGAGGATTTGACATGGGTAGAAGATGCAATTGTGGACATGGTATCAAAGGATTCCTCAAAGATGCGTCCATGATAGGCACCTCAAGTGTACATGAGCCCGAGCCCATGAGGCCGTTGATTGATCTAGAGAGTGTACCGCAGGATGTGGGTATTGATGCTTTCGAGACCACTTCTTCAGCTTCACCACCACCACAACATAAGGCTTGACTTAGACTAGGGGGATTCTAACACTCATTCCTTCCTATTTATGCTTTCTTAATGTTGTGTTTGCACATTGAGGGAAATGTTTTCTTGTTAGGAGGGGGTGAGCAGTTGGAAGCCTCCAATATCTTTTGACAATGATCACCCACTATTTTTGTCATGGTTGGATGAGACAATGTTCACATTAATTTTTGTTGATGGATGTTTCAGACAATTTTAAATTTTTAGTTTGTAAATAATTTTTAATTTGGGTTATAATAGATAAGTATTTATTTTTCTTTTTTAAATTTTCTTCTTTTTGAGTTGAATGGATGAATAATTTGTGAATGATGTCCTTATTCTGTGGCAAACCCTGTGTATACATGAAAATTCATTCAAATACGAATATCGTGTCTCTAGTTCTTAGCAATCTGAGTATCGATAATCCATATCTTTAATTCGGATGGTGCCATGGATGAGGAGCATGTACTAACTCACCATTTAGTAGTTTTCTTGATAAATTGATCCATGAATGAATTTGATGCATCTTGAGTTAACTATGTGAGTAATTGAGTTTGGATATGTGATGATCGTAAGTTGTGAGTGTTTTGCCATTGTTTGATTGTGAATCCATGTTGTCATTGTGAGATTAGGAATTTTGTTGAAAGGTATGTTTTGCAACATCTAGAACTTGTCCGGTTTGTTTTGAAGAGTGATTTGGTTGATTCCAGGTTAGGAAAGGACCTTAGGCCTTCTTTGGTTCCCATAGTCCACTTTGACCAAAATTGACCTCCAATGATAATGAATTGATTCTTTAGTGAAACCCCTACCCCTTTGAGCCTTGATCCTTTCTTTGGCAACCATGCATATTTGACTTGTATTGTGAAAGACAATTCCTTCTTGTTCTTTACCAATCCCTCCTTGAGCTTAAAATGAGAAAAATGATGGCCAAAGGACAAAATTAGGGGTGTTGGTAGAAAGATTGGGTGTCTCCCATGTAAGAGTTGAGGAAAGAAAATAGAAAAGAAAAAAAGGTGAGGAGTCCTAGAAATGATGAAAATAAAAAAAATGTTTGAAAAAATTGAAAATGATGAATTGAAAAAGAATTGCTTGGAAAGAGGACCCTCCAAAAATTATTGAAGGATAGTACAAAAAGGGGAGACACGTAGGATGATAAATCAAAAGCAAAAGAGGTGTCAGTAGAAGAGAAAGAGAAATGAGGACAAAAGGATCCATGAGCATGAATAGTATGTGTAGAGTTCAAAGAGGGATCAACCACTAATGTCCATATGCTATCCTACCCAACCTTAACCCTACATTATAGCCTGAATAAGTTCTTTGGGATCTTAGTCTGGAATGAAATCAAATGAACTCTAATTTAGAATACGATGAAGCCTATGGGTTCGATCTTACATACCATTTCTCAATTGGTAGAGTGAGTGTTGAAGATATCCTTTTGAAATTATTGTTCTAATCTTGTGTGTATAGGATCTTCTTTGGCGTAAGGAAAATGATGATGCTTTTAGGCAGTGGTCAGCTGCTACAATAGCAACTGTGAGCATAGCCAAGATTTGATTACTCCTTAGTCACCTCTTGAAGCTTCAAAATCACGTAAGTGGTTTGTGGAAGATAGAGGTTGGATGACAAAGGTGGAATTGTATATGTTTCTCCCTGTGACCCCGTGTGTAAACTCTAAATTGGATTGATTGATGTTTGATTTTCTAGAGGGAAAACAAAGGCTTAAGTTAGGGATGTTGATGAGTCCATATCTTAGACTCATTTTGGGGTTAGAATGTGAAAAAATGTTGCGCTCAGTATGCTATTCTGTTCCAAATACTAACTAATATACATGTGTTATGTTAGGAATGGAGCTAAGAGTGTACAAGTGGACAACACTCAAAAAATCTTTGAAAAGGAGCAAAAGTGTAGAAAGGATAGACAAAAGCGGCTTCACCGACTTATTTGGTATACCGCTGAAGGCCAATGAAACCACCTAATATTTCAGCAACTAAGTCTCAAGTTCATGCCAGAAAGGCAGTCCGAATCGATGTCGCCAAACATATTTGGTGTATCGCCAAATGGCCAAAGAGACCGCCTATTATTGTAGAACTCAGGACCCCAAGCTCATGAAAGAATGACGATGTAGATGGAAGTTCGGCGAATCACCAAATATGATCGGCAGAGTAAAGAACTGTTACCTAAACTTGCAGAGACTTAAAACTTCAAAGTGACACAGTAGAAAGGTCAAGTGCACATTTGGTGTATCACCAAAGTGCTCAGCGATGGATGGCCTTGAACTCCTAATGGTCACTCGGTGCAAATGAGTTTACTCATTTTTCACGGACTATTTAAACCTTTTGGAAAGGACATTACACAGAGAGTTCATATCATATTTTGAGAGAAGAGAGAGTAGTAGTGTAGTATATAGAACATTCTCGCTCAATAATACTAGGGGGAGAGGGTTTCAAGCTTGTGGAGGTATAAATTGTGGAGAATTTCTAGTTTAATTCATCTTGTCTCTTACAATCATTGTTACCCATGAACCCAGTTACTGAAATTGGTATTGAATTTGTAGTTTTGAGCATGAGTAGTTAAAACCCCCATGTTGGGGATGTGTAAATAATATGGATATTTGATTTCTATATTGGGTCTATGTCACGACCCAAAATGGATCACGACTAAAGAAGAATGAAATAAAACAGAAACCAACACCATATAACAATAAATATCCCAAAATCTGGAGTCATGAGTACAAGAGCATCTAAAATAGTACTGTAAGGTAAGTACAACTGACTCAAATGAAATACAAGTCTGTCTCAAAGCGAAATACAAGACTTTCTCATAATAACTAATATATAGTCTGAGAGAACAAAAATAAAAAGGGAACCCAGAGATCTACGGGGACTCGAATTCTGAGTCTCACCGCTAAGATCTGGATGGTATAATCAGTACTCCGGTGGAATGATTAACTACCCTGTCCTGAACTATGTGTATGATCTACAGGGAGGAAACAAAATAGGGGTGAATACAACGAAATATACCCAGTAAGTTCAATCGATTGGGTAAGAGAAATCGAACAAGTATGTAATAATGAAGAATCCTATTACCTGCATCTAAAAGGTTAGTACAAAATAGTATATAATCATTAATAATAACAATACCGATGATAAACCAAACTGATAATGCAATGCAATACTAGGCAAGAATACAATGGCATTGCAGTCCATGTATTAAATGGAATCACAATCGTCACGGGGTCGATGTACACATCTATCAAGCGAAGCTACAAGATAGATCTCGGGGGAATAACGGGCTATGTACGCATAATCACGACCGTCTTAAGGCTAGGGTACACATCTGTCAAGCTGAGCTATGAGACAGAACTCGAGGGCTGATCAAGCCATTACTGGAATATCTCTAGATGTCACAGGCCTTAAGATAGAAAACCTCAAAGCATCGCAGGCCTCAAGAGGCAAATTTAATATAGAATATGAGCTTGCCAATGCCACAATGTAAGAATGAAGTTGTATGCATACCAATGCAACAACAGAGTATGTAACATATGCATACCAATGCAACGATGGAGTATGTAATATGTGCATACCAATACAACAATGGAGTATATAATGTGTGCTGGAGTATATAATATATGCATACCAATACAACGATGGAGTATGTAATATGTGCATACCATTACAATAATAAAGTATATAATATGTGCATACCAATACAACTATGGAGTATATAATATATGCATACCAATGCAACAAGGGAGTATACCATATGTGCATACCAATGCAACTAGTCATGTATCAAATGTGGGCATACCAATGCAACCCAACTAGGAATCAAGTATGTGCATACCACTGCACCCCACCAGTATAAGATATGTGCATAACATGCAACTAGTCAATATAGGATATGTGCATACCAATGCAGTAATGGAGTATCAACTAAGTGCATACCTCATTGCATATTAATGCAATAATAGAGTAAGAATTAAGCTCAGTGCATATCAATGCAATAATAAAATACAAGCTCAGTGCATACCAATGTATTAATATAGTAAGAATAAGCTCAGTGCATACCAATGCAATAATAAAGTATAAGTTCAGTGCATACCAATGCAATAATAGAGTAAGAATTAACTAGATGCATACCAATGCAACAATAGAGTACATAAGAGCTGACTCATAAGTAGTGATATCCATGGACAAAAGTCATAGCACTACATAGGTTAGGTCAAATACATCAATTAATATTACAATTCCATCAATAGTCCACCTTAGCATCTCTTTCCCATCAACATCCAATTTCGAACAAATTTAGACTTCGCAAGTCATAGAAATATGCTCACAATTCCCAAATATGTCATGAATAACACCAAGTTTTCACAAATCTCTTTCAAAGGTATAAAAAGTCTCACAATATCGTGATAATGTCCTAAGTGCTTCACATCTCAAGTATTCCACTCTATTTATCAATAAGATCATAATCTTCTCAAATTTTGACATAATTGGATCCACATATCCATCACAATACTAACATATCAAGCCATTTAATTATGAATCAATCTACTCCTTCAATTACCACATAACATACTCAATAACTCAAATCCAATCCCAAAAAGGTTAGCCGAACCTACTTCAATGTTGAAACCACACTCGAATAAACTTTCAATCAATTCAAGCCTCCAAATCATCTCCAGATCATTCAACAACTATCAAAATCAGATACTACTCAGCAAGAGGAGCATTTTGATACCTACATTGGCATGGTTTAGGCTTGAGGGCAAAATGGTCAAAATTTAGGCTAAAACTCGAAGTTCATAAACTTTAAAATTGACTTTAAAATCAGGTTCTACACAAAAAACAGAGTCTGTAGGTAAAACTTTCACTAAAATCGAGTTCAAAACATAGGAGAAATCACCATTTAAAGTTTTAAAATCAAACACCAAAAATTCCTAATTTTGGACATTTAAATCATTTTTAGGACAAAAACGAGATAAAACTTATGAAAAATGATTAATATAATGTTAAAACACTTACACTACGAAAATCTTCAAAAACCTTTCTTCAAAATTACCTAAAAATGCTTGGAAGTTCAAAAATGGGTTAAAAATGGTGCCCCTCGTGTTTTTATAACTGCACAGTGAAATGCTCTCTGCGGACGCCAGTGGAGAACCAGGTCTACCTCCATGAACGCAGACCCCTGAGCGCAAACGCGGAGAGGAACCAGGTTCACTTCCACAAATGCAAACTCCTAAGAGCAAACGTGGAGAGGAATCGGGATCACTTTCGCGAACGCAGAGAGTAAAAAGGAGGCTGCACCAGAAGCTTTGCACCATCAAAATCAACCAATATTAAAAACTCGAAAGTAGCATTCAGAACTCATTCAAAATCAGAATTTCACAAACCAAACATGTAACCCCAAAATAGAAACAACGATCCGAACTCAACAGAATCCTCAAAAATTAATTATGAGGTCTCCACGATACATTTAACAATGCAAGTCAATTAAACTAGTTTAAAACTCAAAATACCAAAACTACCCTTGGAAACTCCCAAAATTATTACGAGACCATTTTTAGCATTAGTTCACTATCCGAAACTATTGAAATTGTCAGAATTATGATTTGAGCTTTCGAACTCTGAATGTTGACCAAAGTCAAACTTTGGTTCCGAAAATGACTAAAATCATGACTTTGGGCCTAAAAACTTTATTTAACTCCAAATTTAGTTCCACAATTTCCTGTAGTTTAGTTTCGACATTTCGGAACTGATGGAATCAATGGATCCCTAATTCGGCCTCCAAAACTTAGAATGACACAAAAACTCACTTTTTCAGTAACTTAAGCCTCTAAAATGCCAAAATTCATATTTTCAACTTTTAAAACTCAGGATTCCAGTTTCAACCATTCAAATAGTTCAAAATAGGCCGAAATCAACTTATGAAAGGGTAAAGTAGTAATTTTCACAAAAAATACCAAAAATGACCAACCAAGTCATTATATCATTTATTACTAAAAAGAATGTTCGTCCTCGAACATAAGGAAAATAGGAGTATTTGAAGCCTAAAAAAGGTTGGGATATCTAACCCGCATGTAAGACTCCAACTCCCAAGTAGCCTCATCAACAGAACGGTGGCGCCGCTGAACCTTCACAGAAGGTATGTCTTTGGATCTCAATCTTTAGACTTGCCTGTCCAATATAGCTATAGGCTCCTCATCATTGGACAAATCTGAACCCTATTCAACTGAGTCATATGAAATCACATGGGACTTATCAAGAATGTATCAACGAAGCATAGAAATATGAAAAATAGGATGTACTGATGATAATCTAATACCAACTCATAGACAACTTTACCAACTCTCCTCAAAATCTCAAAAGGGCCAATGAACCTGGGACTAAGCTTTCCCCTCTTCTCGAATCCCATCACACCCTTCATGGATGAAATCTTTAGTCAAATACTATCACCAACAGAGAACTCCAGAGTCCTAACCCTCTTATCAACATAACTCTTCTAACAATGCTGGACTGTCAAAAGTCTACTTTGAATTAGTCAGACACGGTCCATGGCATCTTAAAGCAAATAGATACCCAACACCTCAGCCAAGCCTGAATCAAGCCATCCTATGGGTGATCTACATCTCCGACCATACAAGGCCTCAAATGGTGCCATATGGATGTTGGAATGGTAACTATTTTTATATGCAAACTTTGCTAATGGTAAGTGCTAGTCCCATCGGGCCTCAAAATCAATAACACTGGCCCTAAGCATGTCCTCCAACACCTGAATGGTGCACTCTGACTGACCATCAGTTTGAGGGTGAAAAACTGAACTCAAGTCCACTCTAGTTCCCAGACCACGTTGTAAAGCCTGCCAAAAGTGAGAAGTAAATAGATAACCTCTATCTAATACTATAGACACTGGCCCACCATGCAATCCAACAATGTCCCGAAAATATAATCTAGCCAACTGTTCTGCACTATAGCTGGTCATCTTTGGTATGAGGTGTGCTGACTTGGTCAATCAATCAACAACCACCCAAACTGAATCAAACTTGCCCAAGGTCGTGGGCAAACCTATGACGAAGTCCATAGTCACTCTCTCCCAGTTCCATTCAGAAATGGGCATCCTTTGCATTGACCTTACCGGCTTTTGATTCTTATACTTCACCTGTTGTCAATTCAAGCACTTGGTCACAAATTCAGCTATGTCTCTCCTCATGCCAAACCACCAATAATGTTGTTTAAGATCCTGATACACCTTAGACACACCTAGATGGATGAAATATCTAGCATAATGGGCTTCCTCTAATATCAATCTCACCCAATACCCAACTTTAGGCACATAAACTCCACCATTAATCCTTAGAACGCCATCAGAATCTATAGTAGCCACTTTGGCTTCACCTCTCAACACTTTATCACGAATCATGCATATTTTAGGGTCCTCAAAATGGTGAGTACATATCTGATCAAGCAAAGAATATCTAGCCTCAATAAATGCCAAAATACTCTGAGGAGAAATGTCCAAACGGACCATCCGCCTAGCAAGTGACTGAACCTCTAAGGCTATGGGCCTTTCCTCAGCCCTCAAGAATGCCAAACTCCCTATACTAGTAGCTTTTTGGCACAAAGCATCTATCACGATATTGGCCTTCTTGGGGTGGTATAAAATAGAGATATCACAGTCCTTAAGAAACTCCAACCACCTACGTTGTCTCATATTCAAATTAAGATAAGAGAAGATATATTTGAGATTTTGGTGATCTGTGAAGATCTTATAATGCACCCTATAAAGGTAATGTCTCCACAACTTCAACACAAATACAATCGCAACCAACTCTAAATCATGGGTAGGATAATTTCTCTCATATACCTTCAGCTGTCTGGAAGCATAAGCTATCACTTTTCCTCTTTGCATCAACACACCACCAAAACCCACACTAGAAGCATCATAATATGCCACAAAAGACGCTCCTTTCTCGGGCAAAGCAAGAATTAGTGTTGAGGTCAACAAATCCTTGAGCTTTTAAAAGCTTGCCTCGCACTCCTTAGACCACTAAAATGTCACATCTTTCTGAGTCAATCTAGTCAATGGGGTTGTTATAAAAGGGAATCCCTGAGCAAAACACTGATAATACCTTGCCAAACCAATAGAACTCTAAATCTCAATCACAAATTTAGGCCTAACTCATTCACGCATAACTGCCACATTGGTCAGACCAACCATAATACCTTGTTTTGACACAACATGCCTAAGAAATGAAATAGACTCAAGAGAAAACTCACACTTTGAGAACTTGGCATACAATTTCTCTTCTCTCAATCTCTGAAGTACAATCCTCAAGTGTTGAACATGCTCGACCTCACTCTTGGAACAAACCAAGATATCATCAATAAATACAATCACACAGATATCCAGATAGGGCTTGAACACTTTGTTCATTAATTTCGTAAAAGCAGATGGGACATTAGCTAACCCAAAAGACATGACCACAAACTCATAATGCCTATAGTAGGTCCTGAAAGCAGTTTTTGGGATATCAGACTCCCAAACATTCAACTGATGGTAACCCGACCTCAAGTCAATCTTGAAAAACATCAAGGCACCCTATAACTAGTAAAAAAGATCATCGATGTGAGGTAAGGAATGTTAATTCTTGATGGTGACTTTGTTAAGCTGACGATAATCGATACACATATGCATAATGCCATCTTTCTTCTTCACAAATAATACAGGAGCGTCCCATGGAGACACACTCGAGCGGATAAAACCTTTCTTCAATAAATCTTCCAACTATTCCTTCAACTCCTTTAATTCAGCCAAAGCCATCCGATAAAGAGCAATAGATATAGGCTTAATGCCCGACTCTACATCGATAGAAAAGTTAATATCATGATCCATAGGAACATTTAGAAAATTAGTATAGAAGACATCCATAAACTCTCTAGCAACTCTAGTGTCCTCCAAAGATGGAGACTCCAGAGCGATAACCCGAACATGAGCTAAATATGATAAACAATCCTTATCCATCAACCGACAGATACACATATAAGAGATAACTCCCTTAGGGTAGGATCTTAGTGCTCCAGCCCACACCAACTGAGGTAACTCTGGGCAAGATAGAGTCACAGTCTTCGCATGACAATCAAGAATAGCATAATGAAGTGATAACCAATCCATACCCCATATCACATCATAGTATACCATATCTAATAATATAATATCACCAACTATATCTCTCCCCATGAAAGTAACAACACACCCCCGGTACACCTGATTCACCATTGATGATTCACCTATTGGGTTGGAAACACAAATAGGCTTGGCAAACAACTCACATACTTGTGGTCGTAGTCTAACCCACTCTGGGAAGGGTCACATGCCAGATCCAATGAAGTTGTAAAAGGGTCACTCTATACTGTAGGAGCTGGTGCATCAGGAACAATGATGGTCAAATAAACTCTCTCAAGCCTGGCTAAAATATGAAGAAGTAGCTCCTGGACTGAGGGTGTAGCATTTGGAGATGATGAAATGGAGTGTGTATGTCTCTCTAACTCACACTCAGGCTTTGGAGAAGCCAATCTAATATGTCCTCTAGGCGGAGCTGCCCCTTTAGAAAGTCCTTGGCCCTTGACCCTATTCACGAACCCTATCTCGACCTCGAGTGGAAGCCACATCAGCTAGGTCAAGCTCAACTATAAATCGACGAAATCTAGTAATTAACATCTATGCAGAAGGAGTAAATTAGATACTTTCATACTGGTTGATATGAAGAAACACACGAATCAAAAGCAAGATATGAAAGTTTTTCCTAAAAAGTATCCCATAGCCTCCCATAGATAGGTATGGATGTCTACAGACTGATCCACGAGACTCTACTAGATACCTTACTCTTGACTCACGAGCTCAACAAACCTAGAGCTCTGATACCAAACTTTTCAGGACCCAAAATGGGTCACAACTAAAGATGAATGAAATAAAGTGAAAACCAACACCACATAACAACAAGTATCCCAAAACCTAGAGTCATGAGTACAAGAGCATCTAAAATAGTACTGTAGAGTAAGTACAACTGCCTCAAATGAAATACAAGTTTGTCTCAAAGCAAAATACAAGAATGTCTCATAATAACTAATACATAGTCTGAGAGAACAAAAATAAAAAGGGAACCCAAAGATCTATGGCGACTCAAAGTCTAAGCCTCACCGCTGAGATTTGAATGGTATCACCAATAATTAGGTGGAATGATCAATTACCCTATCCTGAACCCTGTGTATGATCTGTAGGGAGGAAATAAAGTAGGGATGAGTACACCAAAATGTACCCAGTAGGTTCAATCGACTGGGTAGGAGAAATCTAACAACTATGTAATAATGAAGAATCCTATCACCTGCATCCAAAAGGTTAGTACAAAATACTATATAATCATGAATAATAACAATACCAATGATGAATCAATCCGTTAATGCAATGCAATACTAGGCAAGAATGCAATGGAATCACAGGCCATATATTAAATAGAATCACTACCGTCGTGGGGCTGATGTACACATTTATCAAGCGAAGCTACAAGATAGAACTCGGGGGAATCGTAAGCTATGTATTCATAATCACAACCATTGCAGGGCTGGGGTACACATCTGTTGAGCTGAGCTATGAGATAGAACCCAAGGGCTGCTCATGCCATGTACTGGAATATCTCAAGATGTCATAGGCTTTAAGACAGAACACCTCGATGTGTCTCAGGCCTCAAGAGGCGGATTTAATATAAAATATGAGCATGTCAATGCCACAATATAAGAATGAAGCTGTATGCATACCAATGCAACAACAGGGTATATAACATGTACATACAAATGCAACGATTGAGTATGTAATATGTGCATACAAATATAATAATGGAGTATATAATATGTGCATACCAATGCAACTATGGAGTATATAATATATTTATACCAATGCAATGATAGAGTATATAATATGTGCATACCATTACAATAATGAAGTATATAATGTGTGTATACCAATGCAACTGTAGAGTATATAATATATGTATACCAATGCAACAAGGGAGTATACCATATGTGCATACCAATGCAATTAATTATGTATCAAATGTGGGCATACCAATGCCACCCAACTAGAAATTAGGTCTGTGCATACCAATGCACCCAACCAGTATAAGATATGTGCATACTAATGCAACTAGTCAATATAGGATATGTCCATACCAATGAAGCAATGAAGTATCAACTAAGTGCATACCTCAGTGTATACCAATGCAATAATAAAGTAAGAATTAAGCTCAGTGTATACCAATGCAATAATAAAGTATAAGCTCAGTGCATACCAATGCAATAATAGAGCCAGAATAATCAGTGTATACCAATGCAATAATAAAGTATAAGCTCAGTGCATACCAATACAATAATAGATCCAGAATAAGCTCAGTGCATACCAATGTGATAATATAGTAAAAATAAACTCAGTGCATACCAATGCAATAATAAAGTATAAGCTCAGTGCATACCATTGCAATAATAGAGCAAGAATAAGCTCAGTGCATACTAATGCAATAATATAGTAAGAATAAACTCAGTGCATACCAATGCAACAATAAAGTATAAGCTCAGCGCATACCAATGCAATAATAAAGTAATAATAAGCTCGATGCATACCAATGCAACAATAGAGTGCATAAGAGATGGCTCATAAGTAGTGATATTCATGGACAAAGGTCATAGCACTACATAGGTTAGGTCAAATATATCAATTAATACTATAATTCCATCAATAGGCCACTTTAGCATCTCTTTCCCATCAACATCCAATTTCCAAAAAATTTAAACTCCTCAAGTCATAGAAATATGCTCACAATTCCCAAATATGTCATGAATAACACCAAATTTTTACAAATCTCTTTCAAGGGTATAAAAAGTCTCACAATATCGTGGTAATGTCCAAAGTGCCTCACATCTCAAGTATTCAAGTCAATTTATCGATAAGATTACAATCTTCTCAAATTTTGACATAATTAGATTCACATATCCATTACAATACTACCATATCAAGTCATTTACTCATTAATTAATCTATATCTTTAATTACCATTTAACATACTCAATAACTCAAATTCAGTCCCAAAAAGATTAGCTAAACCTACCTCAATACCGAAGCAACACTTGGGCAAGATTTCAATCAACTCAATCCTTCAAATGATCTACGGACCGCTCAACAACTATCAAAATCAGATACTACTTATCAAGAGGAGCATTGTAATACCCATATTGACATGGTTTAGGCTTAGGGGCAAAATGGTCAAAATTAAGGCTAAAATTTAAAGTTCCTAAATCTGAAAATTGACTTTAAAATCAGATTCTACATGAAAAACAGAGTCTGTGGGTAAAACTTCCACTAAAATCAAGTTCAAAACGAAGGAGAAATCACCATTTAAAGTTTTAAAATCAAACACCAAAAATCCCCAATTTTAGACATTTAAATCATGAACTTTAGAAAAAAATCGAGATAAAACTTATAACAAATGATTAAGATAATGTTAAAAACACTTAACTAGAAAAAAACTTCAAAAACGTTTATTTAAAATCACCTAAAAAAGCTTGGAATTCAAAAATGGTGCCCCTCAGATTTTTATAACTGCACAGTAAAATGCTCTCCGTGGATACGGGTGGAGAACCAGGTCCACCTCTGCAAATGCAGACCTCTGAGCGCAAATGCGAAGAGGAACCAGGTTCACTTCCATGAACACAGACCCCTGAGAGCAAACACAGAGAGGAACCAGGTTCACTTTCGCGAATGCAGAGAGTAAAAAGGGTCTGCACCAGAAGCTATGCACCAGCAAAATCAGCCATCATTAAAAACTTAAAAGTCGCATTCAAAACTCATTCAAAATTAGAATTTCACAGACTAAACATGTATCCATACCATAAACATCAATCCAGACTCAACCAAATCCTCAAAAATCGATTCTGAGGTCTCCATGACAGATTTACCAATGCAACTCAGTTAAACTAGTTTAAAACTCAAAAGATCAAAACTACCCTCGAAACTCCAAAAATTATGACGAGATCATTTTTAGTGTTAGTTTCAACATCTGAAACTTTGGAACAGTCAAAATTTTGATTTGATCTTCCAAACTTCGAATGTTGATCAAAGTCAAACTTTGGTTTCGAAAATGACTAAAATCATGACTTTGGGCCTAAAATCCTTATTTTAACTCCAAATTCAGTTTCACAATTTCCTGTAGTTCAATTTCGATATTTCAAAACTAATGGAATTAACGGATCCTTGACCCAGTCTTTGAAACTCAGAATGATACAAAAAAAATACTTTTTTAGTAACTTAAGCCTCCAAAAATGCCAAAATTCATATTTTCAAATTTAAAACTCAGAAATTCCAGTTCCAACCATTCAAATAGTTCAAAATAGGCCCAAAGCAACTTATGAAAGGATAAAGTAGTAATTTTCACCAAAAATAACCAACCAGATCATTATAGTCTATGATATTTTGATTACATTGTTGTTAATTTGAGTGATTTTACATCTATTGCTAAGTTTATTATGTAAATCTTATTGTTACAAACTTGGGGCTTACGTTAGATCTCTAATTTTTGCCTTAATCAGAGTAGTTAGAGTGCGGAATAGATGTATTAGTAGGAAATCGTTTGGGGTTTCAGTAAAATGTCACAACTATGGATTCAGTGGCTAAGGTATTAGGTGTTTTTTTGTATTTCCTAAGGTCATACATGACTTTGAGTGATTCGCGCATGGAGTCATGATTGATTCATGTGGTACACTTTCGCTTTCATAATTGATGTGTTGGTTACAAGCAAACCTAGCCTATTCACTCATGTTTAATTCAATTAGTTAATTATCTGGACCCAACTTAGTAGATCTAATCTCATATTTCACATCCCCAACATCTCTCTTACTCTGTTATTAATTCGTTAATTAAGAAATTATTGCGAGCTGAATTCTAATTTTAATTATTATAACTCCCCAATTTACACCTATAATTTCCTAGTTCAATGAATTACTTTGCCTCTTGAATCACCATTCCCTGTGGAATTCGACCCTAACTCTCTTTTTGGTTTAATATGCTTATAATGATCGTCTCTGCTTTCGTTGTGTAGTAGGTTTAAACGTCATCAGTGGAACACCAAAGACCAAGTGGCTTACCCAGGATATTGAGATACCTACTTGGAAATGAGAGGAAGTGAATATGGATTTCATCACGGGTTTTCCAATGACTAGGAAGCAATTTGACTCAATATGGGTGTTGTTGACAGGATGACGAAAATAACCCACTTTTTACCGATAAAGACTTCTTATGATGTCAAAGATTGTGCTAATGTTTACTTTCATGAATTGGTAAGGTTACATAGAGTACCGTTGTCTATTATATCAAATCATAGTGCTCAATTTACTTCTCATTTTTGGAGGTCTTTCCAAAAAGGCCTTGGTACAAAGGTGAAGTAGAGTACTGCATTTTATCCTCAAATGGATGGGTAAGCCGAAAGGACAATCAAACCTTTGGAAGATATGTTGAGGGTGTACATGCTTGATTTCAAAGGTGGTTGGGATGATTATTTACCTCTTATTGAATTTGCTTACAACAATAGTTTTTACTCAAATATTGAGATGACACCATTTGAAGCTTTATATGGTAGACGGTGTAGGTCACTAATGGGATGGTTTGAAGTTGGAGAGATGTCCTTGATTGAACTGAATTTGGTACTTGACACTATGGAGAAAGTGAAGGTCATAAGGGAAAGGTTGAACGCTGCCCAAAGTCATTAAAAGTCATATGTTGATGTTAGAAGAAGAGACCTTGAGTTTGAGAAAGGTGATTGGGTGTATTTGAAGGTTTCACCTATGGACAGGGTTATGCATTTTGGCAAAAAAAGCAAATTGAGTCCTAGATATGTGAGACCTTATGAGATTGTTAAGAGAATTGGAAAGTTAGATTATGAGCTAGATTTTCCTATGGAGTTAGCTATGGTTCATCTGGTGCTTCATGTGTCAATATTGAGAAAATTCATGGGTGATCGTAATTTCATTGTTCTATTGAAGGATATGACTATTGAGAAAGATTTGACTTATGAAGAAGTATAAATTGAGATTTTGGACCGACAAGTAAAGAGGTTGAGAAATAAAGAAGTGACATCCATCAGAGTGTTATGGAGAAACTAACAAGTTGAAAGTTCTACTTGAGAAGCCGAGGCAGACATGATGAAACAATATCCTTTACCTCTTTCCTTCTATTCAAGCCTAAGGTACCTAATATGATCTATTCTTCCAAATTCTCACAAATACATGTTTCCTTATCATATTGCATGCATGTATGATCATGAGAATGTTTTTAAATGATGTTTAATGCATAAGTTTGATGATTTTATGAAAATAAAATTTATGCTGCATTTTTAGATTCATGATGGGTGGAAGGCTATGTTTCTACTCTACTCAAGGTTATTTCTATCTCATTCGAGGACGAATGATCCCAAGGGTGAGATATTGTAACACCTTGCATGTTGAAAAGCTTAGAAAATAGAGAAGTTATAGAATTTTGAACTAATCTTGTTTAACGATCCACTCTACGACTCGTGGATTAGACCACAGGTCATAGAAAGGTGCCGTGGTTAAGGTCCTGAAGTTTGTGAAAAAGTTTGGTCACTGGAATTCACTCTATGAGGAACAGTATGGGACATATACTCCTTTATACAGTCCCTAGTTTGAGTCGTGGATGGGATCCTGAGAGAGAATGTTTTTAAAGTTTGGAAGTATTCTACGATCCATAAATGGAACTACGGACCGTACATGGGGTTTCGTGGTTTCAAGGTGCAAATTCCAATAGCTCAATTTTTGAGACCATGCCTAGTACAAACCAAAGCACGACCCATGGAAGGGATTATGGGTCGTGAATGTGGTTACATGGATGGGTCCGATAGATTTTAAATAAAAAGCTTGCCCGGTAGATTTTAAATAAAGAGATTTTTGGTCATTTCTAATTCGTTTAACTCCTAAACTATGTCATTTTGACCCTTCTAACTAACTTAATCGACTTAAATCCTATAAAATATATTTCTAATTAATTCTAACTTATTCACTCTCAAACTCCTCTCCAAAGTTCTAAAAATTTCTCTCTTTAAGGATTCTCTTCGTTGAAGCTAAGGTTTGAAGGTTTGGCTAAGGAATTTCTAGAATTTTCTTCTTCAAATTTAGGGATTCTCACTTGAGGTATGTAGGGCTTCATTATGAACTAGATTCTTCTATGAAACCCAACTCAATTCTCTTTTTTTCTCAAAGTTTGAGCATGAATTTCTATGAGTTTTTATGATGACATTTCAAATTGTTGGATTATGATTACTATATGATTAATTATACCTATTTATGCATGATTTATAGAGGATTACATGATTTTTATGATTTCCAAGTGAATTAAAGTATATGATGGTTAAGAATTGTTGAATTGATGTGGGTTCCTTGGTTAATGGTCCAAATTGATTTCAATTGCATGATTCCTACATGATTTTCATCTAGTTATATGATTTTAGCTCAATTGCTCATGAACTCATACATGACCCTAGTTTCCCATGACAAAGTTATAATTTTCATGAATATGATTCTAAGTATGAAAAGTATGTTTTAATAAAGATGATGATGATATGATGACGAGGGTGACTTGAGACCCTAATGTTTATAAAATGATGATAAGATGGAGAGTATACCCACGCTATATGAAAAGTTATGTAGATGGACTATTCCTATGATATAAGATATTTTCATGAGGTTATGATGCCTATTTTACAAACTATAAATGTATGATTTTGATAAAGTATGAATTATGTTGAAAGCTATGTATATGCATGATTATGTATTTTTGGGGGATATGACTTAGCACCGTATGAGCTTGTGTGAGGGAGACTATTGCCAAGGATCCTTATATAATTCCTCAAGTCTCATAACTATGTCCCACCGTAGGTTGATGATTATATTTCTATAAGACTAGTGTCATGACCTGAGAGTAGGGCCTAGATGTGACATGGCGAAGGAGAACTCGAGAGTCCTCGATCAAGCCATCAGAGCAGCATCACATACATCATCGGTTCAGAAGCACGTACAATAAACAAATAGCATTTAAGTCTAGGGGATTCCAGGGCTTTGGACTGAAGCTATGGGGATGTTGCCAGGAATAGGATAAGCATGAATCACATAGCATTTACATTCTAAGGGGCGGGTAAGTATGACTCAAGCTATGGGGGCAAGCAGGGTTAAGGAATTTCCACATAAGCACAATCCCAAACCAATCATATCATAATAGCATAAGCGGAAACCGAAGCATAACACAAGATACAACCACTTAACATAGATAGCCATATCATTACAAGTATCACATAGCATAATGTTCAATAGAGTCAATATGTCCAACAATGCCTCTACATAAGATAAGATGGGGCCTCAACATAATCCGGGCTCACCCTCAAGTCATAAAGTAAAGGAACATAAAGTAAAGACAAGGGTAGATAAAAGTGGGTGTTGCCCTTAGAGTATAGGGCTCACCACAAGCAATAACTTCAAGAGACTTGATTATCCGTCTAGCAGAGGATGAAAGTCACCTTTGGTCCCTACATGGTTAGAGCATTTGGACAAAGAGTATGGGTTAGCACATAATAATGCACTAACTATGCGGTCATGCAATGCATATCAACATGAGCCTACAACCAACTATATGGAAAGGGCACATAAATAGAAGGAGAATATAAGAAAGGATATTATACCAAGATGCCATGAAATCCATGATGCATGAAATACCATAATGCTTATAGTATAGGGGATGTGACCATAACCGACATCCAAACTCATGTGAGCTACAACATGAACTTGCCCGATGAGGCCTCCTATCAGATGAGAGAAGATTACTTGCCAAAGGTAATCTACACCACACGTTACGACCTAATTATTTCAGTGTGATATCCATATTCCTTACGACCCAGTCATTTTGGAAGGATTTACATATCATATCATATCATAACATAGCATGCCTTACGGGCCTCCTATTTTGGTAGCATAACCTATATTGGCACATAGTTGGGGGAAAAGAGTGAGACCCTTGGGGATAGCCCACTTACAACTCCAATCTAACTCGGTGCTAAGTCGTCATCCCACAAGAATACGTATACATATACATGCCTTTAAAACAGAACGAAACACTTGACATCATAATAATGCGTAATTAGGCTTAAAGGCCAAATCACTTGATTTACTTTCATGCATACGTGAATAAAAAGTCAAACATCTTTCATAATCATGCTTCATTGGGATAAAAAGCCAAATACATTTTCATGTCAAACTTCATGCATAAGAGTAGCTCCTTACTTGTCATATCATATCATATCATATTGGTGTAAACACCCATGGTTGCTCAAAGAGCCATATCATAGATATTATGTGATCATATTCTTGTCATAACCCATATTTGTTCAAAATCATAGTCATAAATATATTTGGGACTTAACCCAGATCATAACCTTCTTGAAATCTATGTTCATGCATGAAAATGCCATGATTTATGATGAGAATAACATAGGTAATTAGAATTCATAAATTAAATTCAAATCAAGAAGAACCCATAAGAAATTCAAAGTTAAATCAACAATTAAACTTTAATTTAACATTACCCATGCATAAATTAAATAGTAAGGGGACATGCATACTTTTATCATCTTGAATCAAAGTGGTTCATCAATTAGGGGCTTAATTTATATTGAAATCATTAAATAAGAACAACCCACACTTTAATTGCACTAAATCATTCTTAATTCATAAGACCCATTTCAAGAAAAAAAATCATAATTTATCAAAAATTGAGAAAAAGATTTTGGTACTTCATGGTTGAAAGAGAAACTATGAATCAAACCTACATACCTTGAATTTAACAAGAAGATTGAGAAGATTCTGATGAAGACTTGAATTTTCCCCAAATTCAAGTTTGGTATTCAATGGTGGATGAGAGAAAATTGAGAAAATTTGGGAGATGAATTGAGGGCTTGAATGAATTAAAATGGATTAGGGTTCAATTTAGGGGGTTTTAGGAGACTTTAGAAAGGATAAAACGTCTATAGGGATAATTAAAATTATCAATTAACCATTAATGAAACGGAGCAGATAACTGGAACAGTCTCTGATGGAAGCATCCACACGGTCCGTGTAGTGGCTCACGGACCGTGAACCCTACCGTGTGGCCTGACTTGGTTCATGCTTTGGCTTGGAATCTTGGAAGACTTTCTGGATCACTTCACGATAGGAATCACGGTCCATGAAGCTGCACACGGACCGTACACTGGTCCGTGGAGCCTCACTTAGTCTGGAGTCCTGGCCTTGGGGTCTGGGCATTCTCTGGACCACTCCACGAAGGCCTTCACAGACCGTGAGGCATCACACGGACCGTGAAGTGGTTCGTGGAGCCTTACTTGGTTTTGGCCTTGGTCTATCACCTAGCCCCACTTTCTGTAACAACCTACGAACGCCTCTCATGGTTCGTGAGCCTTCCCACGGCTCGTTGCCCTTGCCTTATGGCCCTGCCTTAGCCAACCTTGGCCTCCCCTTTCTAGAATACTTTCGGCCACGGACAGTCCCACCGAAACGGCCATAACTTCCACATATAAACTTTGATTTGAGTTAAACCAATTGCGTTGCTAAGATAACTCGAAGAGCTTCATTTTGATAAGTCATAGTCTACATGGTTCATCTCATACCAAAATATGTAGCCATTTAAAGTCAGTACTCCTACACGGTTTCATACAAAACTCTCCCAACACGATTCCCTTGAATACGACCACTAACATAGAACTCGTGATCATCACTACACAACCATAACAAGTTCACAACAAACCTTGATCCACTAGTACGAAGTTCAAAAATTTTTGGGTCGTTACATCATCTTTCCCTTGGGAACATTCGTCCTCGAATGAGCTAGACCACGACTCAAGGAAATCAATCAAGCAAGAAACATTTTCATCATAACTTATAATGGAACATGCATCATTTTCAAAGCCATAAAAAATTTCATGTCAAAACATCATTCAAATAATTTTCATGCTCATGTATGCATGCAATGTCATGGAACTCAAGAATTTGAAGAATTAGGACCATTAGAAAGGATAGAACCTAGTACCTTAGGCTTGAGTAGATTGGAAAAGATAGGGGTATCGCTCCATCATGTCCACATCCCCTTCCCATATAGCACCCTCCACTTGCTGGTTCCTCCAATGCACCTTAACTAAATCCACCTCCTTGTTGTGAAGCCGCTTCACTTGCCTATCAAAAATTTCAACCGGTACCTCTTCATAAGTCAAATTCTCCTCATCCATCACACCCTCCAAAGATGCAATTGTCGTAGGGTGACAAACCATTTTCCTCAACATCGAAACATGGAAAATCAGGTGAATAGAGCTCATCTTCGAAGGCAATTCCAACCTATACGCCACATTGCCAACCCGCTCAACAACCTCATATGGTCCGACAAACCGAGGGATGAACTTGCCCTTTTTACCAAATCGCATGATGTCTTTCATAGGAGATACCTTCACATAGACCCAATCACCTACATGGAATTCAAGATCCCTCTTCCTAACATCCGAATAGGACTTTTGGCTACATGGAATTCGAGATCCCTCTTCCTAACATCCGAATAGGACTTTTGGTGACTTTGAGCCGTCCTCAATCTCTCTCTAATCAACCTCACCTTTTCTATGGCCTCAACCACCAAATCTGGACCTAACAATGTCACCTCACCTATCTCAAACCAACCCACCAGGGATCTACACCTTCTACCATACAAAGCTTTAAACGGAGCCATACCAATGCTAGCATGGAAACTATTATTATAGGCAAACTCAATAAGTGGTAGATGATCATACCAATTCCCCTTGAACTCCAACACACAAGCCCTTAACATATCCTCCAAGGTTTGAATTATCCTCTTGGCTTTTCCATCAGTGTGGGTATGGAAAGTCATGCTTAATTTAATCTTAGTACCAAGTCCCCTTTGAAATGACCTCCAAAAGTGAGAAGTAAATTGAGTGCCATTTTTCGATTTAATGGACCTCGGTACACCATGCAACCTTACCAATTCCCAAATGTACAATTTAGCATAATCCTCGACACTATAAGTAGTCTTGACCAGTAAGAATTGAGTCGACTTAGTCATTTGGTCAACAACAACCCATATTGAGTCAAATTGTTTACGAGTATGAGACAACCATACTATGAAGTCCATATTCACATCCTCCCACTTCCAAGTCAAAATTTTGATATCTTGGGTTAGGACGCCGGGCCTTTGATGTTCAACTTTCACTTATTGGCAATTCAGACATTTCGACATAAATTTGGCTATGTATTTCTTCATGCCATGCCTCCAATACAACTCTCTCAAATCTCGATGCATCTTAGTGGATCCCGGATGAATAGAATATTGGGAATTATGAGCTTCTCTCATGATAATCTCCTTTAGGCCATCAATATCCAAAACACAAAATCAGTTTTAGTACCATAGCACACCATATCTCCCTTGGGAGAAAACCTCTATCTTTCCTTCGACAACCAATTTCTTTAACTCCACCAAGGAAGGATCTAAGTCTTGCTTTGCCTTAACATCCATCACCACCGAAGACTCAGATCCACCTTGAACAAAAATACCACCATTTTCTGAGTTGGTCAACCTAATACCTAACCTAGCCAACCGGTGCACATCCTTCACAATATCCTTCTTCCCCTCATCCACATGTGACACACTTCCCATAGATAGCCTACTAAGGGCATCCGCCATAATATTCGCCTTGCCGAGATGGTAAAGGACACTCATGTCATAATCCTTGAGAAGTTCCAACCACCTCCTTTGCCTCAAATTAAGATCCTCCTAGGTAAACACATATTGAAAACTCTTGTGATCGATGAAAACATCCACGTGAACTCCATATATAGATAATGTCTCCAAATCTTTAGAGCAAACACCATCGCCGCTAATTCAAGGTCATGGGTCAGATAATTTTGCTCATGCACCTTCAATTGCCTTGATGCATAAGCAATCACCTTGCCATGTTGCATCAGCACACAACCCAACCCAATTCGTGAAGCATCACAATACATCACAAACCCATCTAACCTATTGGGCAAGGTCAAAATAGAAGCCGACGTGAGTCGATCCTTCAAGGTTTGGAAGCTCTTCTCACACTCACTCGACCATACAGACTTAGCCTTTTTTCTTAGTCAATTTGGTCAATGGGGATGTAATGGAAGAAAATCTGTCAACAAACCTCTAATAATAACCGGCCAATCCAAGGAAACTTTGAGTATCCAATGGAGTCAATGGTCTAGGCCAATCTTTCACCACTTTGGTTTTCTTAGGATCAACCTTAATACCCTCACCAAACACCACATGACCATGAAATGTAACTTATCCCAACCAAAATTCGCACTTGCTAAACTTGGCAAACAACTGCTTCTCCCTTAAAGTTTGAAGTACCAACCTCAAGTGATCCATATTATCCCGCTCATTTTGGGAGTAAATCAGGAAGTCATAAATGAACATCACCACAAAACCGTCAAGGAATGACTTGAATACTCAATTCATGAGATCCATAAATACCGCCGGAGCATTGGTCAACCCGAACAACATCACCACAAACTCAAAGTGCCCATAACGAGTCTAAATGACCATCTTAGGAATGTCACACTCCCTTATCTTCAACTGATGCTAACCCGAATGAAGGTTTATTTTAGAGAAATGAGTAGCCCCTTGAAGTTAATCGAACAAATCATCAATTCTGGGCAACGGGTACCTTGACGGGCACCTTATTCAATTGTTGATAATCAATACACATTCGGAGTGAACCATCCTTGTTCTTCACAAACAACACAGGAGCACCCCAAGGTTAAATACTCGGTCTAATATACCCCTTCTCCAACAAGTCTTTCAACTATTCCTTCAACTCCTTTAGTTTAGCCAGAGCCATACGATAAGGAAGAATGGAGATAGGTTGAGTATCCGGAAGGAGATCTATGCCAAAGTCCACTTCTCTATCAGGAGGAATGTCGGGCAGGTCTTTAGGAAATTCATTAACTACAGGAACCGATTTAAGCGTAGGTGACTCACCCTCCATGTCTCTAACCCTTATAATATGGTATATACACCCTTTACAAATCATTCTCTGGGCTTTGAGGTGGGAAATAAACTGACCCCTAACCACGAAATCACTACCCTTTCATTCCAACACCGGTTCATTAGAAATTTGAAAATTAGCTTGCCTTGTCCTACAATCAATCGAGGCATACAAGACATGCAACCAATCCATCCCAAGAATAATATCAAAGTCATACATCTCAAGTTCTACAAGATCACCCCGGGAACACTTTATGCAAAACAGAAACAGGACAATCCTGATACACTTTCTGAGAAATGATACATTCACCCACGAGAGTGTAAACTGAATAAAGTTATCTTAGATTTTTTAGAATCAAACCAAACTTAACAGCCAACAGAGGAGTCACAAAAGATAAATTTACACCGGGATCAAGGAAAGTACAAGCATCAAAATCAAAGATTCTTAACATACCAGTCACGACGTCTGGAGCTTCTTCCACCTCCTGTCGGGCATGAAGAGCATATAACCTGTTGTTCCTAGGAGCCCCAATAACCTGAGCCTTTGGCTGTCCTTGACCATCAGGGGCCACTTGATCTTTCTTTGCACCCCTTGGATAGTGAAAACTCTTGTGGTCGAAACCCCCACATCCAAAGCAAACACCCGAAGCTCTCCTACAATCACCCATATGGTTCTTCCCACACTGGTCACAATGAGGAATTCGTGGACCACCCCCAATTTGTAACTTAGGAGGAGACACCCTTTGGTTAGCAAACCTCACATTCTAACCTTGGCCCATTTGGAAACGACCAAATCCACCACCACCCTTAGAATTGGAGAACCTACCATCATACCGAGCTCTCTTAGAGTCGTTCACCCTTCGATCCTTGAGTTTTTCACCCTCAATTTGTTCAGTGTAGGTCATGAGCCAAGAGATATCCATGTCCCTACTAGAATAGGAGCATATTTTGAAAGCTTAGTGAACTTGAGAGAATAGTCCCTCACGAATATGCTACCTTTCTTGAGGTTAATAAATTCAGTCATCTTGGCTTCCCGAAGCTCAAGAGGGAAGAAACAGTCTAGAAAAGCCATCTTGAACTCTTCCCAACCAACCTTAATATCTTCAGTCCTTTCCACTAACCACTTATTGTACCACACCTGAGCTACATCCTTCAACTGATACGCAACTAACTCAGCTCTCTCCTCAAAACTTACACCTATAACAGTCAACAGCTTTGTGAGCTCATCAATGAACTCTTGGGCATTCTCATCAACCATTGAACCAAAGAACTCCGGAGGATTCATCCTGGTGAAGTCCCTCACTCTAGAAGCTGGAGTGCCACCATTCGTGGGGTTTGTCGGTCGGGCTTGGTTAGCCACCAATTGGGCCAACATGGATACCATATTTTGAAACTCAACTTGGGTCACTTATTCCTCCATAGGCTCATGAGGGGCTTGTTCCTCGTAGACAGGAGCCTGTCTGGGAAGGGGAGCTCTTCTGGGAGGTATCTTCTGAAAGAGCAACAAAAATACCCTATTTCAGGAAATCTTTCATAATAGCTCACAGAATGACATAAGGGACAATGAAGTGAGAAAATTCCTAAAACATCGTCATAGCCTCTCACTCATAGATATGGTGCGCATCACACCCATGAGCAAGACTCTAAGTGATGCGACATGTTGGACTCTGAGGTTCATATACAAACCTAGGGCTCTGATACCATCTTTGTCATGACCCGAGAGTAGGGCCTAGATGTAACATGGCAAAGGAGAACCGAGAGTCCTCGATAAATCCATCATAGCATCATCACACACATCATTGGTTCAAAAGCGCGTACAATAAGTAAATAGCACGTAAGTCTAGGGGATTTTGAGGCTTTGGAATCAAGCTATGGGGATGTTACCGAGAATGGGATAAACATAAATCACATAGCTCTTACATTCTAAGAAGCGTGTAAGTATCACTCAAGCTATGGGGGCAAGTAGGGTTAGGGACTTTTCATATAAGTACATTCCCAAACCAATCATATCATAATAGAATAAGCGAAAACAGAAGCATAACACAAGATACCACCACTTAATATAGATAGCCATATCATTACAAGTATCACATAGCATAACATTCAATAGAATCCATATGTCCAACAATGCCTCTACATAAGATAAGATGGGTCCTCGACATAATTTGGGCTCACTCTCAAGTCATAAAGTAAAGGAACATAAAGTAAAGAAAAGGATAGATGAAAGTGGGTATTTCCCTTGGAGTATAGGGCACACCACAAGCAATAACTTCAAGAGACTTGATTAGCCGTCTAGCGGAGGATGAAAATTACCTTCGGTCCCTACATGGTTAGAGCATGTAGACAAAGAGTATGGGTTAGCACATAATAATGCACTAAGTATGCG
>JBCEWC010001961.1:0-37187 GCA_038996855.1 Solanum aculeatissimum
CAAGTTCCAACACTAATCTACAACAATATTGGAAGAACCCATAACTTAATTGAAAACTTAAAATCAAATTTAAAGAGCTAGGATTCATAGGGTCTTCAAGGATGAAAGAGGATCCTTGAATCAAATCCCACATACCTTAATTTCACCAACAATTAGCAAGGTCAAACTTAGTCAAGGTCTTCTTCCCTGAATTCTACAAGCTTTCTTCAATGGATGCCAAGAGAGTCTTAGAATCTCAAGAGTGAATATAGGAGAGTTTGAATGGGTGAATGAGGGTTTAGGGAATGTTTTAGGGGTTTAGGAGACCTTAGGGTGCCTAAAAGGGGCTTAAGAAAATGTTAAATCATGGAATTACCATTAATAAAACACAACTTTCTGAGACTAAGCAGAGTGAGATGGTTGCTACAGTGCCCGTCTGGTGGTCACACGGACCGTCTCACCCTCCATCTCACAACACTTAACCAAATTTCCAATGCCAAATCTCGGAGGACTTTCTGGAACACTTGACGACCACTTTTGACGGACCGTTTGGAGGTTGAATGGTCGTGCACCTATCTCGTGAGCCTAGACTTATCCACCTAAACTCTTCCATGGCTTGGCCTAGCTACTGTTCCACTTGAAGGGACAGTACACGGGCCGTGAGCATGCACACGGACCGTTTGATGGTCCGTGGCTCAACACTTATCTCATGGGGTGGTTCCACGCCACCCCTAGCTCACTGGAACACTTGAAGACACCCCACATGATCCGTGACAAGTTTCATGCCGTGGGATTGTCCTTAGCCACTTTTCTGAGCCTATCTCCAATGTCTTCTGAATTTCAGACAGTCCCACTGTTTGGTCCATAACTTCCTCATACAAACTTTGAATCGAGTGAAACTAGTTGCGTTGCGAAGATAACTCAAATAGATTCAATTTTATATATAGTATCCCATATGGTTCGAACCACATCAAAAGTAGTGACCGTTTGATGTACACTGCCAAAGCTGTCCCTCTAGGCCACCAACTAGCCCATTTTGGGTTCGGCCACTTAAACTCAACCCGTGGCTACCAAAACCTAACCATGAACTTTAGTACATCATATAAGGCCAACCATAAGGAGATTTTGAAAATTTTCGGGTTGTTACAGATATATTGGCCCATACCAGATTATTAGGAAGATTTGTAATGTGGCATACAAATTGGAATTGCCACCAGAGTTAGCTTCTATCCATTCAGTATTCCATATTTCTATGATTAATAAGTGTTTGGGTGACCCCGCACTGGTTATTCCTGTAGAGAGTATTAGAGTCAAAGACAACTTATCATATGGGGTGATCCTAGTTCAAATTCTAGATCATCAAGTTCGTAAATCAAAGATCAAGAAAATTGCTTCTGTTAAAGTATTATGGAGGAACCAATTAATTGAAGAATACACTTGGGAATCTGAGGAAGACATGAAAGCTAGATACCCCTCACTTATTCATGCCTTCAAATGTCGAGCCTAAAGGTAATATTCCTTATTTCTATTATTGAGTTGAGATACATCCTTATAAAAAGAGTAATAAGTTGTTTGGGTAGCTCCCTATTGAGAAACTAGTGTATACGTATCAATAATGCTTAATATTCCTCAGTTCTATCTTCTTTCGAGGATGAATAATCCCAAGGGGAAGATATTGTAACGCCTCATAATCCTATTCTTAGGATGCAAATTTTTTGTCCCAAATACATAAGCTTGAAACTAATGATGACTTAGTTGTACCTATATTTTAAGGATCATTAAAATATGTGGTAAGTGTGTTGTAAGTGGATTTGGTTAATGAGAGATCTTTATTTCTTAGTTGAGTTCAAAACTTTCCTATCGATTAAGTGTTTCACATTAGATTATACAAGGATCAATTTTAAATGACCATAAATATTATCATACAAAGCATTAGGTGGTCCATAATATACAAAATTAAAGATCTTTGAAATATATTTCTAATGCCACCAAGATTTCCTCATTTGGAGTTCGGAGCAAAATGTTATGGCCATTTTACTATGGATTGCTAGAGTAGAGTTGATTCTACGACCTTCCCTTACGGGTCGTGGATTGAACTACAACCCATCCTATCAGTTCGTGGAATGATTTTTGCAAGTCCATTTTTGGTCCCCAATTCTACGGACCTAACCAAGGGTTGTAAAAGCTTCTACGGGTAATGCTTTGGGTCCATAGAATGAGTGCTAGGATCCGAAATCCACCCAGTTTCTACTAATGCATTTCTACAGTCCATATAATCTTGTACAAACCATAGACCACTTAGACAGTAATTTTTAAGAAGGGGTATTTTTGTCCTTTCTCACCCTTTAAGCCTAAACTTGTTAGTTTTCAGATAATTAAATCCTTTAACGTGATTCTTCAACTTCATTACGCTCAAAACATTCTCCAAACTTAGAACGTAGTTTCAGGAGGAGAAAGCTTGGGCTTTCAAATACCTTCTTCAAAATTCTTCAAGAATCTAATTCCTCCAGGTATGTAACACTTACAAAAATCCTACTACATTATCTTACCATCATATAACTACTAGTTTATTCAAGTATCAAGTTATTAGTTAAGAACAATATTTCTTCATTATGAGTAAATATTCTTATTTATGTTATTTTTGAGGAAAACATGAAATTTACTAAAATTTTCTACTATATTGAGGTCCTAAGTTGAGATACTACTTTTAATTGCTAAATTAGTATTAACTAAAGTTACTATAAAAATCTATGTATTTTCAAATTTTGCCTTAAACTTAAGAAAAGTATTACCATAAGTATTTTATGAATAATGAAGCATGAAACCTATGATTTTAGACAGTTTTGAGAGAAGTTAACAAAATACTAAGTTGGGTTAAATCCCAAAGAGAAGAAATGCAACAGTTTTTGCAAATATATTCTTTTAATTATGAGCATATAATTAATACTTTTGGGAGTAGTATTGAGCATCGATATGGGTAAGAGTAATAATCACTCGAACTTAGAAACTACGTAGCCAATGTAGAATAGGATTGTACCAAGAGTACAACTCCTCATCCGTTACTGAGATGACCGAGTTTTGGGATAGATCCACTCCCCTAGTACTTCGTCCCTTACCTTTGCAAAGTATGGGATGGATCTAGCAGCGTGGGCAAAACATTGTATTATCACGAGGCTTATAGTTATGGTTGTCGGTTAGAGAAACTTCCCAAGTTAAAGTAAACTAATTCTTGCATACCAAGTTTTAGTATATGATATTACTTTCAGCATACACTTTATTTATTATCTTTACTGTCATATTTGAGACATGCTTTTAGCTACTTTTGAGTATAGTGTCTTATCCTGAGTTCCCTGTTTTGACTATTTTATATGTTCGTGCATTCTATGTACTGACGTTGTTTGGAGCTGCATCATTTTATGATGCAGACGCAGGTGACAGAGTCCCTCAACATATGCTCCATTGAGGACCAACATTTTATTTAGCTATTGGTGAGGCCTCCTACCAGTTAGATGCTTAAGAGTCTTTATTTCTATTTTAGTATTCATTTTTAGTTGTGATTATCGTGGGCTTGTCAAGGCTGTTGTTTCAGATGATCATAGTTAGAGATTCCATACACTAGGTGGTATGAGTCTTAATTCTTCCTTTTAGCTATTGTTGAGACATTTCCTCTATTTAGTTTGTTAAGATTATTGCAGCCTTTTTAATTCATTATATCTAAGTCTATCACTTACTATTTAAGTCTTTCGCTGAGTTAAGTAGCACGGTCAGTGGTTCGCTTGGGACCCTAAATGGTTCTGGGTGCCGGTCACATCCAACGTGTAAACTTAGAGCGTGACATATTTTTAGTATAGTGGACAAGTAAAAATTGACGGATAGAGTAATTTAATGCTAAGCTACTCTATCCTAAGTTTATTAATTACTCCTCCTGTACATTTTACTTAATCAATACTTTTTTCTAATTGCCACAATTTTCATATTTAGAGTCAAACAATATAAATTTTGATTAATATTTTAACATATGTTTTTAATCATATTGATATAAAAAAATTGCAGTCAATAATATTTTACTTATAATTTTTTAATATCTATATTTTATTTTAGAATATCAAATTAATTTAATTTATCTAGCTTTGAAAATTAGTTAAATCGACTTTTAAAAAAGGCAACATGACAATTAAAAAATGACAAAGGGAGTATACTTGACAATTCTCCTAAAGAATCAACAAATGAAAAGCCATTTTTGATATATTATTCTTTAAATATAATAAATTAAATATTTTGGATATGACTATAATTAATAATAAGGATAAACTTGTAATGACTCTGAAAAACATTTTTTCCATTTTGATAAAATTATCATTTTATTCCTTCCAATCGTTGTCTCAAGTCCAATTTGATTGATTTTCAAAGTTGTCTTTTGAAAATTCTGTGAAAATGGAGTTTTTGCTAAATAATTGAGTTTTGAAAGCTTAAGTCATTTAATTTTGAGTTTTGGGGTCATTTGGAGATTCAAATCTCGGAATAGAATTATATTGACTGCATTAGTTTTGGAATGTGAAAATGGGTCTAGGAAAGTTTTCGAAATCAGGTTTGGAGTTGTTAGGTGAATTTGAGGTTCGAAGTTGGAAATTTAGTTAAAATTTGACTTAGGTTTGACTTTGATAAGTATATTGAGTTGGGGTGCTCAAATTAGATTTTTTATTGTTCTATTGATTCCGGGAGGTGATTTTAGCTCTAAAATAAGTTTCAATATAATTTTTGGGTGTTCCAATAGCCTTTTAGTATTTCTATTACTTTAAGTTAGTTTAGTTGCGACTAATCGAATTTTGGGCCAAGGAGACCTCAGATTTTATTTCTGACGATTCCATTGAGTTCTGAACATCAAGCATAGTAAGGTAGCATGTCTTGCTTATTTTCACAACGTTTCGAATAAATTTTGAGGGTTGATTTCATATTTTATTCCTTGATGTGATTGTGATATCTAGTGCTTGAATTATACTT
Source organism: Solanum aculeatissimum (assembly GCA_038996855.1). NCBI lineage: Eukaryota > Viridiplantae > Streptophyta > Magnoliopsida > Solanales > Solanaceae > Solanum > Solanum aculeatissimum. Next base: position 4,981 of record JBCEWC010001961.1, read on the forward strand.
CGTGTTCATAGACCTCACACCCCGCATTCATGGAGTTTTGTTACCCAGCTCACTACGTTCGCGGAGTACAGGCTGCATTCACGGAGGACCAATTTATTTGACCTCTGTGCTCGCGGATGCTAGTTAACTTTGACCTCTACCTTTGCAGGCCTATGTCTGTGATTACGAAGGGTATTTTTCCCCTGAACTGTGGACTTCCTTAAATATAAAAAATTAGCCCTTTTCCATTATTTTTAACAGTCCCAAGTTCAATTTAGGCGATTTCACTTTATTTTTCCAGAGGAATTCACTAGGTAAACTATTTTTAACTTGTATCTTCATTTTCCATTGATTATTTCTTGGTTTTAACATCAACTTTAGTATTTTCAATTGGAGAATTGAGATTTTTTTTATGAACTTAAACTTTTTGCAAAATGATGATTATAGAGTTATTTTAACTCCTTTTAAAATGATTTTCTTCATTAGCTTCCAAAACCTTAAGGAACATTTTTATGCAAAAAATTTAAGATTTCAACCTCGTTTCTCAGTATGAAATTTTTAGAATGTTTTATCCTTTTCCACTAAATTTTATGATTTTAGTGTCTTTAGCTTTAAAATTTGATTTTTAATCATTATTAGACTAGATTGTGGTGCTTTAGAGTATATTCGAAAGAGAAAAGATCTGGCAATAGAATGATCACAAATTTTTGCTAAGGAAAATGAATTTTTAACCCGTAATTAAGTGTGGAAAACCTTGTATTTTCTATTTGCATGATTGGGATGGGATGAAAATTGATTTTGAATGTTTAATGCATAAAATGAATTAATGATTAAGATGTGGTAATAATATGGCAATGTGAATTGATGTGCTAATATAAAATTCAGATATGGGAAATTGCATAAGTATTGTGAATCAAATATTGACGAGTATTGATGTGAATGTTGAACTATATAGCATGATTTTGTGGATTTTCACTTCTCATTCACCCATCTTTTGTATATATGCTTGTCTGCTTTGGATTTTGAAAATGTGATAAGAGAGACATATTGATACTTGATGTCGAGGTCTTTACCGGCTGGTGTGATTTGCCAAGGTCTCTTTCGGCTAGTATGATTTGGCCGAGGTATCTTCCGGTGAGTGTGGTTTTAGTTGAGGTATCTTTCAATGGATTATTATTGCCAAGGTCTTTTTCAGCGGATACATGGTCTATGTGAGGCCCCCATTGGTTTTGGTATGATGTGATCAACAAATATGTATCATAGAACAAACATGCATCATGATTACTTTCCATCACATTATATCATTTACACTTCATTACATCACATCTCATTTCCTCATAGCTTTAATGTTGGTATTTGTAGGAATTAAGATATAACGGTTAGTTCTGCACTTGTAAATTGATGAAAACTATTTTTCTTATATTGTGTATTTGTGTTGTAGATGTGTATATTATGTATGTTGTCTTTGTTGCGTGCAAAATTGTAGTACCAGAGGTATGTGGTTGGAATGGTTGGAGTAAATATGTTCTTTATTGCATTACTTAAGGCTTAGAATTCATTTGTTGAGTACCACATTGTTGGGTACTCACCCCTTGCTTCCACACTTATGTAGGTATTGAGCATGGTATCTCCTAATCTCTTTATTTCTCATTTTGGACCAAGCTTGTGTAACACACCATATGTTGAAAAGTTAGTAAAATTTAAAAGTTATAGAACTTTTGGACGGACAGGCTTATATGACCCTATCTACGGCTCGTGGTCTGAACCACGAGTCGTAGAAAAGCCTCGTATTGAAGGTGAGTGCCTTATAGAGATTTTGGAAACTGGAAGTCAAAACCAAGAAGGGCTTTTACGAGCCATACTTGCAATGACAACTTGTAAATGGGGTCATAGATGGGGTCTTAGAAGATTGAAAATTTTGGTTATGTATGGAGGGAAACCATGAAGGCTCTTATGGATAGGGGTCCTTCTTATGGACTGTACATCAGTGTCGTAGTTGAGGGCCAGTAAAGTGAAAGTTTTCTAAGCATATGGTCAGTGTACAAGGAGATTATACGACCCTTAAATGGAACAACGGGTTGTAAAGATGGTTTCATAGATGGAGAATTAGAGTCTTATTCAGAGACCAAAATTTTAACAAGACAAAATCTTAGATTCCACAAGTCGTAAATGGATCTACGACTCAAGAATCTGCTCATAGATGGGTCTGACAAATTTTTAATGGAGGGTTTTTTGGACATTTCCTACCTGCTTGACTCCTAAACTACATCATTTTGATCCCAATAACTATCCTAAACACCTCAAACCTATTAAAACTACCCTTATTCTCATTTTAACTCATTCTACCCCAAATTCACTCTAAAACTCTATGTCTTTTCTCTCATGTAGATTCACCATTGAAGCATAGGGTTCGAAGCTTTGTCAAGGGAGGATAAGATCAATTTTTTGCTTTCTTCCAAACATTCTTTTCCAAGCATAGGTCCTTACGGACGGTAAATTAGTGTCGTAGTTGGGGGCTAGTAAAGGGAAATTTTGCAAAGTATGGGGTCAGTCTACGAGGGGATTATATGACCCATAAATGGAACTACAGTTTATAAAGATGGTTTCATAGATGGAGAATTAGAGACTTATTCAGAAACTTATACAAGGATCAAACTTTCAATAAGATGAAATTTGGGATTCTATGAATCGTAAATGGATCTACGACTCGTAGAATCTGTTCATAGATGGGTCCGACTAATTTTTAATGAAGGGGTTTTTGAAATTTCCTACCCACTTGACTCTGAAACTATGTTGTTTTGATCCCCATAACTACCCTAATCGTCTAAGACCTATTAAAACTACCATGATTCTCATTCTAACTCATTCAACCCCAAATTCAATCCAAAATTACAATTCCTTTCTCTCAAGTGGACTCACCATTGAAGCATAGGGTTCTAAGCTTTGTCAAGGGAGATTAAGGTCTATTCTCTGCTTTCTTCTAAATATTGTTCCTTAATGTATATAGGTCATCCATGGACTAATTTTATCCATGGATCCCAATTCAAACTTCACTTTTTCCTCAAGTTTAAGCATGAATTTTAAGGGTTTTCATGGTTTTACTTTGATGGATTTAATTTTGATTATTCCAAGATTAAATTGCATAAATATAGTTGAATTATGATGATTAACATGAATTACATAATTTCTAATCGATTTTCAAGGGATTTCAAGTATATGTTGATTAGGTCTTAAGAAATTATAAGGGTTCCTTTGCTTATGATTCAATTTGATTTCAATCACATTGGTCTTACATGATTTTCTTTAAATTTAATGATTTTAGCTTCAGATGTTCATGAATCCAAAGTTTGCCCTAATTTTCTATGTTAGGCTATGTTTTCATGAATGTGATTCCAAGTATGAAAGTATGTTTAAGATCATGATTATGAGGATGACCTAAGACTCTAATGTTTATGCAAGTTTACAAGATGGGGAGTATACCCACACTTTATGCAATCATGTAGATGTACTATTCTTATGACATGAATTGATATACTTAGTTTTATACCCATCTTACAAGCTATGAAAGTATGATTTTATGAACTACGAACTATGTTAATGACTATATATGTATTGCATGTTTATGTATTCTATGGGATTTGACTTAGCAGCAAATGAGCTTGAGTGAGAGGGGTTATCCTTATGGGTCCTTATATAGATCCTCTTGTCTAATAACTATGTGTTGTCGTAGGGTTATGATTAGATACCTATAAGGTATTATGTTATTGGATAACAAACTTAGGACACTCACCATGTTGGGGTTGAACCCATAGGGTGGGGTCTATATATACGTGACACTCATCATGCTTGGATAGAGCGCATAGGGTAGGGTAGAGTCTACCTTGCCAAGTAGGCTCTTCTTTCCTCGATATATAGGGAATATCAAAATTCTATGTAATAGTCTAGATGGTATTATTGTCAGTTATGATCCTATTCCCACATATATTATTAAGCTAGGCGATGAAAGGTTTTATAATGCTTCTCTTCATGATTTTAAAGTTGCATTGATCATTCATCTCTTGTCCTTATTCTATTGATATGTTTATGCATATTTCTATTATGATTTTTTTTTATACATTGCATGCCTAGATACTTAGTAAATTCCAATGTATTAATCCATACTCTTTGCCTACATGATCTAACCACATAGGGATGGACGACGAGACTATATCTCAATTATTGTTGTGGCTAAACATGGATTCTACATATTGAAGACTTGGAGAGTTCTCATGCTTCAGGGACAAGACTTTATTCATGCTTATGTCGTTGTTATGTTGAGACTTTTATGTTTTCTTTCTTATCTTGAGGGTGAGCTAGTGACATGTTCTACTCCCTATCAGGATTTAGTTATCTAGAGGCATGATTTGGACTATATGATGCAATTCCCTTTATTGGAAAGACTTGACTCCCGTGATTTAGCTTGCTTTTAAGACTATGTTTTTTCTTGCTTATTCATATAATTGCTTATTTACCTTATGTATTCCTATTGTATGAATAAGAGGCTTAGATGGGGCTCCTTCAGATTCCACATTCTCCGTGCCATGACAAGGCCCTAGGATCAGATCATGATGAACATGATATCAGAGCACAAGGTTTGAAAACATCCTAGGGAGTCCAACATACCGCGTCTAGTAGAATCATAGGTGTGAAGTGCATCACATCCACGAATAAGAGGCTATGAGATGTTTAAGAAATCTTTACTTCATTTGTGATCTATGTCGTGGCTTAACCTTTTAGTTAAGACTCTTCTACTCTAATACTTGTCCATTGAAATTATTAGAGAATGCCTCCATGACGTGCTCCACTGCTAAGGGGAGTTAATGCTAATGAGTACCAAGCTCCTCTAGCTCCTCAAGTTCCTCAAAATCATCTAGCCAACCAAGTGATTAATAAGAAGTTTAGGACCACCATCACTATATTGGCACAAGCTATGACTACTCAAGCCACCATTGGTCCTAATGCTCCTACTTTGGCTTCTAGGGTGAGAGACTTTGCAAGAATAAGTCTTACTGAGTTCTATAGGTCTAAGATGCATAAAGATCCACAAGATTTCATTGAAGAGGTCTATAAGGTGGTGGAGATTATGGGTGTCTTATTCGAGGAGAAGGCAGAGTTGGCAAATTACCAACTCAAGGGAGTTTCTCAAGTTTGGCTCACACAATAAAAGTCTGAAAGAGTTGAGGAAGGTCCTATTGTATGGGAGGTCTTTAAAGCCACATTCTTTTATCATTTCTTCTCACTTGAACCAAGGGAATATGAGGTGATGGAATTCATGGTCTAAAATAAGGTGGCATAAGTATGGGAAAGTATTCCCTCAAGTTCACAAAGTTGTCTAAGTATGTTCCTTTCGTGGTAGTTGATCCTAGAGTTTGCAATAATAAGTTCATTTCAGGAGTGTTTGACTTGGTAAATATAGAGTCCAAATCATGATGCATATCAAGGAGATGGATATTTCTCGTCTCATGAATCATGTCGAGCAAACTGAGAGTGAGAAACTTCAAAAGATGAGGATAAGGGAGTCCAAGAGGGCTCATTTTGAAGGTGGATTTTCATATGCTAAGTTCGGTGGTGTCTGCTTCCAACAAGGCCAAGGGTCATCGAAGAGTGTTGTTCCATGGTTTGATAGGGATAGGGTGCCTACCCCTAAAGATTAAGTTGATGGTGCTAAGGGTAGTGGTGCTACTCTTCCAAAATGTCCCATATGTGGGAGGAATCATGGAAGTGATTGCTTTTGTGGCTCGGGTTCTTATTTTAGTTGTACAAAGATAGGGCACAAGATCTGCAAGTGTCCTAATGTTGCTGCAAAGGGAGAGAAGGTTTTCCTCAAGGTAAAGATGTTCAAAGAGGGAAAGTGTAACAAGGTTCCTATGCTCAAGGAGGTGGGCGACGTGGCAATCGGTTTTATTCTTTACATGATAGGAAAGAGTTAGAGAAGTCTCCCGATGTGGTTACAGGTATGTTAAGGGTCTTTGATCTTAATGTGTATGCTTTACTAGACCCTGGTGCAAATATGTATTTTGTAACTCCCTACCTTGTCATAAAGTTTGATGTCTCCTGGAGTTTTGTTCGAGCCATATTCGGTCTATACTCCATTTGGTGAGTCTGTCATAGCCAATAAAGTCTATAAAATAGCCCTTTGTCGATATTACATAAAGTCTTTCCATGTGACCTTGTTAAATTTGATATGACCGATTTTGATGTTATTCTTTTTATGGATTGGTTGCATGCATCATAAGCCACTATCGATTAGAGAACCCCTAGGGTCAAATTCCAAGTCCTTAACGAACCCATTCTTGAGTGGAAGGGAAATAAGTCAGCATTCAAGGGTAAAGTCATTTCTTATGTAAAGGCTAGGAAAAGTATTTCCAAGGGGTGCATCTATCATGTTGTACAATTTAGGAATGTTGAGTCTGAAGTTCCTACTCTTGAGTCGGTACCTATTTTAAATGAATTACCTGAAGTTATTGTTGATGACTTGCCCGATATTCCTCCTGAAAGGAAAATAGACTTTGATATTGATCTTCTACCCAATACTCAACTTATTTCTATACGTCCTTATTGAATGGCCCAATGGAGTTGAAAGAACAATTGAGGGGCTTGCGTGATAAAGGGTTCATAAGACCTAGTATTTCCCCATGGGATGCTCCTATATTATTTGTGAGAAAGAAGTATGATTCACTTTGGATATGTGTGGATTATCATCAATTGAACAAAGTCACTATTAAAAATAAGTATCTTTTTATGAAGATTGATGACCTATTTGATCAACTACAAGGTGCAAGCTACTTCTTCAAAATTGATCTTTGATTTGGGTATCACCAATTGAGGGGAAGGAGTATAACATTCCAAAGATGACATTTAGAATCTGATATAGACATTTTGAATTTTTAGTTATGTCATTTGGATTAACAAATTCTCCTGCAGCTTTCATGGACTTGATGAATAGGGTCTTCAAATCATATTTGGACACGTTTGTGGTTGTTGTTATAGATGATATATTGATCTATTCATGGGATGAGAAGGAACCTGAGAATCATTTATGGATTGTGTTGCAAACACTGAAAGATAGGTAACTTTTTTCCATGTTTAGCAAGTACAAATTTTGGTTAAGGGAGGTAGATTTTCTTAGTCACATTGTTTCGCAAGACGGATACAGTAAGGAATTGACCTAAACAATTGTCTCTTTACTACATTAAGAGCTTTTTGTATTTGGCAAAATATTATAGAATATTCTTTGAAGGATTTTCTTTCATTGCCTCTTCTTTAACTTAGCCAGTACATCACTGAGGTCCAGTTTTCCGCATTCATAGTTGGTGAGCCCTCTTTGCTTTTCGGAGAAGCTTTTCTTTTAATTCTTTATTTGAGCATTAGTATTATTTCTACTGAGTTAGTCCGGGACTTGTCTTGGCACCTTCTAGATTGGATTTGAGGCTTCATAGACATTAAGTAGAGAATTTGTTGATTGTTATTTATTTTCCAAAGTTGATCATTGGAAACTATTATTATGATAGAGTTTTATTTATCTATTTGATGTGTTTCCTAGAGTATTTCTTCCATTATCGAGTTGTGACGACGAGGCCAGGTGGTTCTCTTGGAGAATCAGAAATGGTTCTTTAAGTGTCGGTCACGCCAAGGGTACCCTCCCGAGGTGTGACATCAATCTTGCCACCAGTCCATGGTTAAGGGGTGTCAAAATATCTCAATCTTGCTACCTTCCCATGGTTAAGAGGTTTCACAATATCTCAACCTTGTCACCTGCTCGTGGTCAAGGTGTGTCACAATATCTCAACCTTGCCACCTGTCCATGGTCAAGGGGTATCAAAATATCTCAACCTTGTCATTTGATGGTGGTCAATGGGTGTCATAATATTTTGAACCTTACCACCTACCTGTGGTTAAGGGGGTTTTAAAAGATGTCTCATTTTCTTATTGAAAAATCAAATATCCAGTTTTACCAATGCAACATGAAAATGAATGCATGAAAATGCCACAATTCAATAGAAACGACAACAATGTATAAAAATACCATTGAATAAATGTCATAGAACTGGAAAGGAATGCTAAAAGTCATAACCGAAACCACAAATTTCCAATATGTCTCAAATTACCACAATTTCAATATCAATACAACTTTAGCCTGAACCATTTACCTTCAAATTTTTTATCATCAATGGAACATCAAGAAAGCATATTATCATTGTACAATAACCACTTTCACGTATATAGAAATAGGCAAGATGTCCATATTGAATAATTTATTCACAATTCATCAACCGTTTAATTGTCTTTCAACATTTGAGTCATCATTAACACAATACATAATAATCATATTATATTCAACTCTTGGAATTACCCTTAATCATCATAACTTAGAACAATTCATCATTTGAGTTCTTACTTCACAAGCAATAGTTTTGCAATTTCCAACAATATCTCAATATACACATATAGCTCAACATTTCACATAAGAGATTCAATAGATAATTACTTGTAATTTAATTCAAAGTTCAACAACCAAAATATCATGAATACCTTCACATTATCAACAATGGCATCATAAAACTCACTTCACAATATTATCTCACAAGTCAAAGTCAATAATAATGGACATTATCTCATAATTCAGGTCATAAATGTCATCATTTCCACCTTTTCATTATCCAAATCATATCCACTAGAATAGTTCACTAACTCCAAAGTTTCACATTGAAAGAAAATACTAAGTTCTATCAACCCAACAAGGGTTAGGGTCCACTTATTTCAGTCAATAGCCAAATCAATCAAAAATCGGATAATCCACAAGTTCACAAGTATTCACAATTCCACAATTATTCCACAAGTTAAAGATTCACAATATTAACAATTACCAAATTTAAAATCCCATGATCAAAGTCTATACTAGTATAATTCAATCCCATTTCATGCCAAAAATCACCAAAATCCAGACATATATGATAATAAGAGGTTCAATCATACTTAACAAAAGATTAGAAGTCTACATGCCTTAATCGAAGTCTCAATCAACTCAAATTCAAGGATTTTCTCCTTCTACGATACTCCAAATCACCACAATTTCAAAGGCCAAACAACACACGAACTAGCCAACCAAATGAATGAATCCACAAAATTGACTCCAAAACACCAAACCACTACCAAGATTGACATATATGCATCACGAGGAATCAATTGATACCCATATTGATAGAAATTAGGTTCGGAGGTAAAATGATCAAAAATAGGTTATTTTTCAAAAAATTTGAATCTAGAAATTGAGATCAAAATCAGATTCTACATGAAAAATAAAATTTATGGGTGAAAATCCCATAAAATTTGAGTTGAAATTGGGGGAGAAATAATCATTTAAAGTTTGAATCATGCTCTTGAAAATCCATAAAATTTGGAGGGCTGAAACCAGATATTTCAAGTCAAAATCATAATTGAAATACTGAAAACCAATGCTTTAGTGCTTAGAAAGCTTACTGAAATAAAAATTCACAAAATACCTTGCTCAAAATTGCACCTTCAAGCTTTTAGAATTCAAAAATGGAAGAAAATGGTAGAGTAGTCAAAAGTGGGGAAGAAAGGAATTTTTTAGCAATAAAAACAAAAGAAAAAGGTTGTTAACCTAGTCGACCCGCGTTGACCAAGGTCAAATTGCACCAACACCCTTTTAAACATGCTTTTTGACCCTCGGAACTCATTCGAAATCCTATCAATATGAACCAAATATGCAACCCTACTAAAAATGATATTTTGGACTTGATGGAACCATTGAAATTCATATTAGAGCTTTCAAACTCTAAATGTTGACCAAAGTTAAACTATGATCTGAATTCAACTAAAAATGAAACTTTTGGTCCAAAATCTCCATTCTAACTCCGAATTCAGAATTTCAAAATCTCCTTTAAAAATTGTTCCTTTAGCAAAAATTCAATTTTTTAGAAGATTTTCAAAATTTGAATTTTAGACTCAACCACAAATGACTCAATGCAACTTTCGGGAAGGGAAAAATAATAATTTTGTTTAAAATATAAAAAATGACCTTCAGGGTCATTACACTTCAACTTACAAAGTTAAAGAATTTGAAGACTTCAACTTGCGTACTTTAATTCAAAGACTTCAGCTTGTATATTTGATGAGTTTGAAGACTTTAATTTGCACACTTAAAAGATTTGGAGTCTTTGATTTGCACACTTGAAAACTTCAATTCGTAGATTTGATGACTTCAAATTTAGTAGTTTCATAATTTGAAAATTTAGCTCTAATTTGAAGAGCTTTGTAACTTGAAGGATTAGCTCATAATTTGAGCAGAGGTTTAGCTCATAATTTGAAGATTTAACTCTAATTTGAAATGCTTTGTAACTTAAAGGTTTAACTCATAATTTGAGGAGCTTTACAACATGAAGATTTAAATCAAATTTAATGAGCATTTTCAACATGAAAACTTAGCTAATAATTTAAAAGGGTTTGCAACTTGTAAATTTAGCTAGAATTTTAAGAGCTTTATGGCATTTAGTTTAGCTCGTGCATCCAGGAGCATTATAACTTGTAGTTTAGGTTCATGCGATGAGGGGAATTATAATGTATAATTTAGACTTATGCATTAAGGAGCACTATAACTTGCAATTTAGGCTCATGTGTTAAGGAGTGTTATAACTTGCAGTTTAGGCTCATGCATTAAGGAGCGTAGAGATATGAATAGACTCATCAAAGTCATTTCCAAATTCAGATGTAATATCTCAATGATTTTGAAGGTTGAGATATGATATAATAAGGTAAAATATTAAAAAAATGGTCTCGGTGGATTTTTAGGTCAAGCGAATCATAAAATAAAATTTTGAAAAACTTGTTTCATCCATAAGGGTCCACGACAGGAACACGTCATGAACTTGTTTCAAGTTAAAATTTTCCTTAGTCAAAAGCTGACCAATATTGAATTTCGCACAAACATAGCCTATGATAAAATGTCTCCACATCGCGAACTTGTGTCGCAACCGGCCAAATCTTGTTGGTACAATTTCCATTTCAAGTTGAAATGCTTTGAACTTTTCCTTATGCATTATTGATTGAATCTCGATGATTTTTGGGACTAAATTTCATCCTATAAATTACCTTTAACCTCAAAATTGACCCCATTCTTCCATAATTTATATATTATAAAAATTCTCTCTCTAGAAAATTACTTTGAAGGCTTTCTTCTCTTTCAAGCAAAACTCCATTGAAGACTAAGCCGTCCATTTATCTTCAATCTTTCAAGATAATCACTCAAGGTATGTGAGTTTTCATCCATGAAATTTTTTTTCCTATGGAGCTCCTTCCAAATTCTCAATTTTTCATCTTTTTTCAAATATGCAAATTTTATGAATCCAACTTCTACCTTATTTTTTCAATTATAATTTAGATTATGATCGTTGATCTATCTTAATATGAATTTACATCAATTCTATGGAACTGATGATTTTCTTATGAATTCTCTATAGATTCCATCTAGGTTCATGATTTCATAATGGATCTTGTTCAATTCTAATTCAATTACATGAATTACTCTTCAATTATGGTCTATTTACTCAATTAAGCATGAATTATAATCTAATTGCATGATTATGATAATTTTAAGTAATTTCTCTACATGATTTTCTAGGGTTCATGATCACTAATGTGAGTTATTATAATTATGATATTAATTAATGATTTCTATTGCCATTATGCATAAAATTTTATTAAATTGCATATTTTTGTAAGTCGATTTGAGATTAAATTCATATCATGTCCCTAGTTTATGATGAATGGTGATCATGAATGTTAAGGGCTCCTTTCAAAATTTATGAAAAGTTATTCAATGATATTTCACGAAGTCCCTTTAATGATAAATAAATGATGAATTAACTAATGGTGAATGAATGCAGATGAAAGGACAATGCTCACTTAATAATGTTGGATTCATATATGATAAGGAATATTTTCACATTGATGAATCATCAGAGGTTTTTATGAGCTACACTTATATGGAATGATGGTTTTAATGACTCAAAGCTATGATTAATTTATGATTGACTATGATGTTATGATATATTATTTTGTGGGATTTAACCTAGCACCGAGAAGGCTTGAGGTGGGGTTCAATCTGAAATCCAAAGGTTTGCTTACCAAGAGAATTCTAATAGAAATCTCTTATATTAAACCATATTGCCACCATAGATTACCTCTTTAGGCTAGCTAGTGGATCCACATTTAGCTCCTTATGAATAAATGAATAAATATTGATGAATTCTACTATGGCAAGTAGTCTTCCCCTTTCTCAATGTAGAGGTTACATTGAATTTCATGTAGTAGTTCACATGGTCTTATTGTTGGTTATGGAAATGTCTCACAAAATGATTATGTTACTTTAAGTCTTCTATGATTTTGATATTTAGACCACAACTCATGATCATATTTTACTTCAAGTTTTACTTCATGCCTATGTTATTGTAGTCTTGCATCTCATGACTTATGTATCATGCTATCCATGTTATATGTACCTATATTTATGTATATCGTGCATTGCTCAGATACTTAGTACATTCCAACATACTAACACATATTTTGCCTATATTGTTAAAGGTTTAGGGTCTAGTGTTCCTACTTCTTCTTGAGGCGATCTTGTGAAGGCTACTGAAGACATTGTGGTAATTCCCCACACTTCGAGGGCAAGACAATGATATTCCACCTCTGTTTGATTGTTTAGCTTCTATTGGCATTATGATACTATGTCACTTCATTACTTTTAGGGTGATCTAGGAACATGTCCATAGTCCCTTCCTATACTAGGTTTATAGGCATATTTTGATAATGTGTAAAAAGTCTATAATTTATATCTCACTAGACTAAATGGTTCTTTCCCTTGTGATGTTGATATGAGCCTCATACCCCTTTTCCTATATAACTTGTGATTGATGTTATTTTTACCTTATGAATGCTTGTTGATACACTAAGATGGCTTGGTTGGGGCACTTTGGGGTTCCAATCATCGTGTCGCACCTAGAAACTATCTTGGATCGCGACATCAAACTTACCCCATATTGGAGTTCTTGTATGTCTTCATCAGGGTAAGGTGCACAGTCAAAAGACCATTGATCTTTTCTTATAGTCATGCTTAATTTTATGTCATGCTTAATTCTATGTCATGCGAATAGGTTGCTAGCTCTTCAAATGTATTAGGATTTAATCCTTGCAACATATAGTAAAGATCCTAATTCATATCTTGGATGCACATTTCATTGCTAAAAATTTTCACTAAGGTGATCTTTGCAATCAAGGCTCAAATTTTTCTAGCGTTTGATAAAGTCAACAACTAGCTCATCTTCATATTGGGGGGTCTTTTTAAGTTCAATCATACTAACTACTTGTCTTGTGCTATAGAAAGAATTAAGGAACTCTTTCTCTAACTACTCCCATAATTGATAGAACTATGTTATAGATCGGTTAAAAGTTTCAATCAAAGGCATTTTCTTTGAGAGATTGAACAAACCGTTTGACGAGATAATCTCCATATGTCCCAGCATCTTTGTAGGTCACGATAAAATATCCTATATGTTGTTTATGATTTTATTTTCTATCAAATTATTGGAGCTTAGGAGGTTGGTAGCCCTCAGACATCTCTAAATTATCAATTCTTTGTGTTTATGACTTTTCATATATGAAAGAAAATTTAGATAAGGACTCAAATTTGTCTTTGATGGTCTCTATGATAAAGTTCTTCAATTGATCAATAGGAATCAAACCTTTAGCAGAGAGATGAATCTCTTTGTTCTTTGTTTGCTTTATGCAAGACTCTCTTTTGTCTTGAATTCTAGGATGTTTCATAGGTGCTTGGCTTGATTATTTCTCAATCATGTTATCCATCTTATTTGTTAGCTTGGAAAATTTAGCATTTTCTTCATGCACACACTTTGTCAAGGCTTCAATTGCTTTAGTCAAACTTGCTTGTTATTCTTCTATCATGAAAGCTATTTTGATATTGGAGAAGTTAAGATTACAGATAGAGATTGGCCTACCGGATGTGCAAAAATTTGTGTTAAGAAAATAATTATTAAGAAATAAAAGTATCACAATAATTGTAGTATTTTATTTCAAGATATGAGTGTTACAATATCTATGAATCCTCTGATTCACTTTTTCAAATGTAAATTCAAGGCCTCTTGAGCTTGATCTTAAATCTTATGAAACTTGATGGATTTGATCTTGACTTGTACTTAAATTCAAAGGCTTTTCAGCTTGATCTTAAATCTTCTGGTCTTGATCTTGATTTATGAATTTGGTGAACTTGATATGAATTTGAACTTGATCTTAACTTATTCTTGAACTTGATCTTGACTTATACCTGAATTCAAGGGTTTTTGAGCTTGTTCTTGACTCTGGTGGTCTTGATCTTGATTTCATCTTGAACTTAAATGTTTGAGTGCTTGAATTCTTGAACCTGTAGCTTGTACAGAAATATATGACGTTTAATCCACGAGCTCTCTCTAGCTTCTTGTAAAAATTCTAGAATGTTATTCTGAATTATGATGACTCATATTTATAGTTGTAGAATAAAAGAGTTATAAAAGGAAAGGTTTTCCTTCGTTCAGTCAGATCTAAGTGATATGGCATATTGGTCCTTAGCAGAGTGGGTTTGTCATTTTAACACATGACATAATTCTATTAGCTTCTTTGTTTGACTTGGCAAGTCACGTCATTTGACACATGGCACAAAGATGGACCTTTCAAATGAAGTGATCGATATTGGATGTATCAAAGTGGGCTCATTTATTGTATCCCAAGTTGATTAATTTAGATTTTAATTAAATTCATATTTATTGGATTTAAAAAATTAAATCAATTATATCAATCCATAGTATTTATTTAGACTAATATATTCATGAATTTAAAATTTATATTTAATCAATTTTAAAATGATTACACTGGCTAGGACAAGCCATAGCTCATGACATAGTCTATAATGAAAACAACATAAGGTTTAAACATAGACATGAGTATGTCCTTGGAACATGAGTATTTTCCAACTCTGAAATCGTAAAAGCTACCACTAGCCACGTGCGGGATGGGCGTAATCTGAATTTATATTATGAAATTATGCAGGAAAAAGTATGTGGTTAGTAATATGGAATGTACTGAGTATGCGGGAGATACAATATGCAACATAGAACATATCATGCTATGCAATTGATTGAGTGGGAAAATATGATAAAACGTTTCATTTAAAGCATGAGAATAAAATATGAATATGGTCAATGTATTAGAAGAAAAACAATAAAAACTTTAAAGAGTCTTAAGTCATAATAAAACATACTCATATGTGGAATATCAACCTCAATCAGGCCATTCGAGCTATAACATGAAATTCAATATAACTCCTACACTTTTAAAAGAGGAGCTACTTACCAAGGTAGACTCCGTATCATATCATATCATGTGCTATTTGTGGATCCACTTGGTAAGTCAATTAACACAACCTTCAACGACACGTAATTATGGGGTTAAGGTTGCCACAAGAGACTCCCTTATCATGCCTCCTCCTCAAATTCCTCTCGGTACTAAGTCAAATTTCCATAGAATAGGTAAAATAAATCATCAAGGCATAAAATGTAGAAAGAAAACAATCAATTATCAATCTCTTTTGATAAAGTCATAATCATAGAATAGCTCATTGAATCATGATTCATATAATGTGAGAATTGTCCTTTCATCATTACGAATTCGTAAGTAGGTGAGAAAATCTTTCATCATCATTTATGTTTGAGAAATTCTTTCACAATAATTCATACCTTTTTTTTAGAGAATAACTAAAACATAATTCTTCATTTTCATAAAGCATGCATAAAAGCCTTGTAAAATCGTGAGCATAATTCAATAAAAGCCTTCAATCAATGCTTGGTCAAAACGTGCATGAAATACTTATGTTTCGTTGTTATGAAAGTTATGACTATGAATCATCAATGCTAGGTCACAATCCCATGAAATACTTAAGCCATAATCATAGTCATAACTTGCATAGTCTCAAACATCAAAATATCATTCTTTGAGTAGCTCATAAAACAAAGCTTCATGTCATTCATAATATTCATAACATACTCGTGAGCTCATAACATTGTTTGTTAACCCTTTATTGTTCACAATATACATAATTTACGTATCTTGTCACTGGACGTTTGCCACATAAGAAACTTGGCACATAATTTTGATCAAAACATGGTGGGTATGTGTACATATGCTTAAAATTATGAGATCTTGAGGGTAAATAACATTAAAGGAGTAAAATAGAGTTATTTGAGAATTATTCAAAGTAACCCAGCAAAACAAAGTAAAGCTTGGTTAAGGAATCATTAAAGCCTCATGTAAATCATAAATTTCACATGGCATCTCGTAGAATAATAGTGTTCAAAGATAAAATACCATAGATCCCTTCATAATATAATCATATAAAAAGAGTTTATGCAACTACCATAAGCAATTCATAACTTGAAAATAGATGAAGGAAGAGATTTGGTTGAGCTTTATGGAGGAAAGGTCTCCACAAATCAAATCCACATACTTTGGTGTCATTAATTGGAGATGGAAATCTTGTTGGAGGATAAAGAAAAC
Source organism: Solanum aculeatissimum (assembly GCA_038996855.1). NCBI lineage: Eukaryota > Viridiplantae > Streptophyta > Magnoliopsida > Solanales > Solanaceae > Solanum > Solanum aculeatissimum. The sequence goes on from JBCEWC010001961.1 coordinate 21,622, forward strand.
CTAAAACCCTATCTTGCACCTTTTACTTGAGAGTCTTGAGGAAGCTTGAGAATGTTTGGAAAGAGTTTAGGACTTAAAGATATTTTAGAATGAATGAGAGTGGAGTAGTTTAGAGTTGTATAGGGCTCAAAAGAGCTTATTTGGGGTCTTAAACGACATAACATAGGCTTAGAATATTAGAAAATATCAAAATTTCCCCTTCTTAAAATCATTTGGACTAGACCACGAGACCCCGATTATGGGTTGTGGTCTAGTCTAGATTCGTGGAAATGGGTTTCATCCTATTAATTTTTGGACCCTCGGGAACCTTTTCTAAAACTCAAACCATGACTCCACATACAACCCGTCAACCAAACTGTAATGACTTGGTTGGTCATTTTTGAGCTTATCTATGAAAATTACCGTTTTGCCTTTTCATAAATTACTTTGGACCTATTTTGAACTATCTATATTGTTGGAACTGAGATCTTGTGTTTAAAAGTGGAAAGTATGAGTTTTGACATTTTTGGAAGCTTGAGTTGTTGAAAAAGTGAATTTTTGTACCATTCTAAGTTTCGAGTATCGTATCAGAAATCCATCAATTCCTTTAGCTCTAAAATATTGAAACCAGTCTAGGAAAAGTTGTAAAACTTAATTCAGAGTTAAAATGAAGATTTGTGATCCAATGTTGCATTTTGAGGTGATCTAGAGCCAAAGGTTGACTTTGATCAACATTCGGAGTTTGATAGCTCGAAATAAAATTTTGGTAGTTCTATTAGTTTTGAATGGTGAAATTAACGCTAGAAATGATCTCATTATAATTTTTGTAGTTGTTGGGGGATATTTTGATATTTTGAGTTTTAAACTAATTTATTAGAGTTGAATTGATAATTGTGGTGATGAGGCCTCAAAATTGATTTATGATTATTCTTTGAGTTTGGATCTCCGTTTCTGATATGGACACATGTCTGATTTTTGTGAATCGAGTTCTAAATGGACTCTAGAGGTCCGTTTTGTGATTTGATCATTGTTGGTGTGAAGGATCTAGTGCAGGGTAATTTTACCCTCCACGTTCACAGATAAGCCTCCACGTTTGTGGAGGTCTTTGTGGTCTAGTGCTCCCCATTCACAGAGTATATTTTTTTCTGTTTAGTTATTAAATCTGAGAACCTCCATTTTCAAATATTTTAAGCTTTTGGAGAGATTTTTGACGAAGGTGTGCATGGGAAACTATTGGGTAAGTGTTTTTAACATATTTTTAATTAATTTCCATGATTTGTATCTTGATTTTATCTTGAAATTCATGATTTTGAATATCTAAAATTGGAGATTTTTAATCTATGATTTCAAAACTTTAAATGGTGATTTATCCTTCGATTTGAACTCAATTTTAGTGGAATTTTCACCCATGATCTTCATTTCATGTAGAACTTGATTTTCAAGTTAATTTCTAGATTCGAGAATTCCATTGGGAATGTTGTTGTTGTTGTTTTGACCATTTTTATCCGTAGTATAATTCATGCCAATATTGGTATCAAAATTCATCTTTTGATGCGTAATATCTATTTTGTTATAGTGATTTTTTGATTTGGTGATCATTTGGAGGCTTGAGTTGATTTAAAGCTTGTCCAAGTATGGTTCTGGTATTGAGATAGATTCTGCTAACCTTTTTAGGATTGGATTCAAGTTATTGAATATGTTCATTTGGTAATTGAAGGATTTGGATTAGTTCATGAGTAATTGGATTGATATGATAGAATTGTGATGGAAATATGATACTAGTTATGTCAAAATTTTAGTAGATTGTGAACATTATGGATAAATTGAGATGGAATCTTGAAAAATTAGATATTTTCATTATTATTGTGATAATTTGAGACTTGTGATCTCATTTGGGGAGTCTTGTGGTAATTAGACAATATTTGAGATATATCTAAGGTTTATGAGTAGATGTTAGGACTTGTGGAGTCAAGCTTTAGTGGCATGTGATTAATGATGAGAGAGTGTGGTGATATAAGACTTATTGTGTGATATAAGACTTATTGATGGCATTGTGGTACTACTTATTGCACTTGACATAGCCTTTCTAATATTATGGCTTTTGGATTCACCCATTATCATTTCTAATGTGGTTATATATACTTGAATTGGGGCATTGACATACACACATCTCTTGTTTCAAATGTACCACCTGAGACATTGTGATACTTGAGACATTCCTACATAAGGCCTGTGACGCCTTGAGATACTCTTGGGTTTCATGTGCATACGTTAGGACGAGTGAGGTTTGGTAGTATTGGTACACTTACTATTAATTTAATTATGATGATCTGAGACATGATTATGATTTGTGGTACTAACTAAAGAACTTGTTATTATTCTCTATGGCTCTACAATGATTATGCATCGGTATTCTTATCATAAAGTTATTATATACCTTAATTTGTAACATTGGCATACATTTATCCCACATAGCATTTGTATTACCCCTTGACCACCTGTGGTGGCAAGACTGAGATTTTGAGACATTCTGGACCTTTTTACATTATTTGGGACTTGTGAGCCGGTGTGATTGGAATATTGAGTTATTGGTAAATTGTGGAAAATTAAGACCGATTGATGACCTGCGGTATTAGTTGGAACATTTGGCGCACATCCCCCCTTCTTATTCTATGAGGGTTATTTATTGATTATCCTATTATATTGTTGTTATACATATTAACTTGTGGCATGGACATGCATATACATTATATACATTGGTACCACCCCTTGACTACGTTGAGGTAGCAAGGTTGAGATTTCGTACCACTCTTTAAAAACCTATGTGCCTATGTTGAGGAAGTAAATGAGGAATTGTAATACCTTTTTATGCTCCTTGACCACACTGAGATGGCATGGTAGAGATATTGTGATATCCCTTGGCTACGCCGAGGTGGCAAGGTATAAATATTGTGACACCCCTTGACCACGCTAAGGTGGCAAGGTAGAGATGTTGTGTCACCTCTTGTCTATGTTGAGGTGGCAGGGTAGAGATATTGTGGCACCCCTTGACCATGCTGAGGTGGCAAAGTTGAGATGATACCCCTTGGTTACGCTGAGGCGGCAAGGTTGAGAGATTTCAGCATACGGTCCGACGAGACCCCATACTTTACATTCATACATTATATATGTTTAGCACTATTAATAATTATTGTTATCTGGTTATTCTCTTGTATATGTTATATTGTGTACTAACCCTTTTGTTGCAGGCACTAGGGTTCTTCATTATTATATGCTTATTCAATTTCTCCTACCCAGTTGGTTGAACCTACTTAGTACATTTTGGTATACTCACTCCTACCTTGTTTTCTCCCTGCAAATTGAGCACAAGGACCCCCACAAGGTAGTTGATTTTAGTCAATCAGAGACTTTCTTCTATCCCAGATCTTAGCGGTGAGGCTTTGACTTCGAGTTGTCGTGGATCTTTTTAGATTCCTTCTATTGTTTTCCATTTCAGAAATTACATTAGATACTATCACACAACATTGTATTTTTGTTTGAGACAGTTGTATTTACTCAATCATAATTCTTTAGATGCTCTTGTACTCATGACTCCAAGTTTTTGAATTTCGTATTAAATGTTGTAGTTGTTTTTCCTTTATTTTGTTCTCTTTAGTTGTAATCCGATTTTAGATCGTGACAAGTTTGGTATCAAAGCTCTAGGTTTATTGGGCTCGTGAGTCAAGAGAAAAGTGTCTAGTTGTAATGACCTGGTTGGTCATTTTTGTCCTTCTCCATGAAAATTACTATTTTACCCTTTTGTAAGTTGCTTTGGTCCTATTTTGAACTATCAATATTGTTGGAACTAAAATCCAGAGTTTTTAAAATGAAAATATAAGTTTTGACACTTTTTGGAAGCTTAAGTTATTGAAAAATTGAGTTTTTATACCATTTTGAGTTTATAGTGTTGGATCGAAGATCCGTTGGTTTCATTAGCTCCAGAATGTCAAATATAGAGTTGAATTCAGAGATAAAATGAAGTTTTTAGGCCCAAATTTGTGTTTAGAGTTATTTTTGGAACCAAAGTTTGACTTTGGTCAATATTCAGAGTTCTGAAACTCGGATCAAAATTTTGACAATTCCAGATGGTGAAACTAACGCTAGAAATGGTCTCCTTATATTTTTTAGAGTTGCCGAAGGCAGTTTTGGTATTTTGAATTTTAAACTAGTTTCATTGAGTTGCATTGGTAAGTTTTGTGAGGAGGCTTTGAAATCGATTTCAGATAATTTTGTTGAGTCCAGATCACTGTTTCTGGTATGGATTCATATAAAGTTTGTGTAATTCTGATTCTGGATCAGTTCCGAGGGTCCATTTTGAGTAGGGAATTTAACTTGGTTTCTCTAGTTTTGCTGATATCTGGTGCAGGTACTATTCTTCTTTGCGTTCGCAGAGGTCTGCATGAGGTTATGCTCTTCGTTCGTGGAGAGTAGATCTTAGTTGGGCTCCGAGTTAGTGGGATAGGCTCCGCATTCACGGAGAGCATTTTACTGAACAGTTTTTAAAACTCGAGAGACCCCATTTTTACTCCATTTTTGAACTTATCAAGCTTTTGGGGCGATTTTGAAGGACAATATTTGAACGATTATGCTGGGTAAGTATTTGTAATATTATATTAATCATTTTTCATAAGTTTTATCTTGATTTTGTCCTAAGTTTCATGATTTTAGATGTCCAAAATTGAGGATTTTAAGACTATGATTTCTAAATTTTAAATGTTAATTTCTGACTTGTTTTAAATGCAATTTTAGTGAAACTTTCACCCATAGACTTCTTTTTCGCATAGAATGTGATTTTAAAGCCAATTTCTAGATTTGGGAGCTTTGTATTTTAGACCAAAAATTGACCATTTTACCCCTAAGCTTAATTCATGCCAATATGGGAGTCAAAATGTACCTCTTGATGCATAGTATATGATATTGATAGTGATTGGTCAATTTGAGGATCGTTTAGAGGTTTGAGTTGATTGAAAGCTTGTCCGAGTGCGGTTTCAGCATTAAGATAGGTTTGGCTAACCTTGTTGGTACTAGATTTGAGTTATTGATCATGTTTATGTGGTAATTGTGAGATCTGGACTAATTCATGAGTAATTGGGTTGATGGGGCAAGATACTAATGGAAATGTGATTATGGTTAAATCGAATGGTGAGTAATTGTGATTCTATAGTTAATCTAAGATGGAAACTTGTGGATTTGAAATTTTGTGAGATGTTATTGTGATAAATTCAGGATATGATACTATTTAGGGAAACATTTTGGTAATTTGATGGTTAATGAAACACTTTGATGACCATATATATACCTTGTGGACGAGTAAGGTTTGGTCCTTATGTTATACTTGATTTTGGCAAGTAATCATGATGTGTATATATTTTTGGGACGAGTAACGTTCGGTATATGTGTTATATATATATATTTTTAGATATAATTATGATTTATATGTATCTTAGGGATGAGTAAGGTATGATGCTTGTGATATACTTATTTCTGAGATATAATGATGATGGGTTTATATTGTGGGGACGAGTGAGGTCCGGTACTTTTGGCATACTTGACCATTATATGATTATGACTATCTGAGATATTATGATAGATTGTAACACTTGATATTATTTTCTATGTTATGTGAGACTTATACTGTATTACTATCATTATTATGTTGTTATATTTATGCACATAGTTGAGTGGATATTAATGTCTTGTGTTTATATCATGTTGCATTGTATTACCCCTTGACTCGCGTAGGAGCCAAGGGCAATATGCTCCACAGTTGTACCACCCCTTGACCCGAGCATGAGGCAAAAGTGAGATTCATACTTTATAATCCTTTCACTATGAGTAGGTGGCAAGATGAGACATTGTAACACCCCTTGACCGCGAGTAGGTGACAAGGATGAGACATTATAATACCCTTGACCACGAGTAGGTAGTGAGGTTGCGAGACACTTGACACATGATTTGATGAGACTTCATAAATTGTGTATATATTTCTTATGGTGTTGTAACGCTAGTCATGTGGAAGATCTTATAATGCTTTATGTATATTTTTATTGTGTACTAACCTTTTTGGATACAGGTGTAGGATTCTTTACAATTACATACTTGTTCAATTTCTCTTACCCAGTCGGTTGAACCTACTCGGTACATTTCGGTGTACTCACCTCTACTTTGTTTCCTCCCTACAATCGAGCACAGGGACTTACACAGGGTAGTTGATTTACTCTACTTGAGCATTTTCTCCATCCATCCAAATCTTAGTGATGAGGTTCAGACTTCGAGTCATTGTGGATCTTCAAGATTATCCCTGTTTCCTTCTTGTAGACTTTGTATCAGACATTATGAGACAGTCTTGTGTTTCATTTTGAAATAGTTGTATTTACTCTCCCGCATTGTTGTAGATGCTCTTGTACTCAGTATTTACTCTCCAGGTTTTGAGATATTATTGTTATGTTGTGATGGTTTTCCACTTTAATTCATTCTTCTATAGTCGTGATTTGATTTTGGGTCGTGACACTACTTGAATCTCATGAATTGATATTTAGACATCCATACCCATCGTCGAGAGGCTATAGGCACTTCATAGGAAAAATTTTCACATCTTGCTTTTATTCATGTGTTACATCATATCACATGTTTTGAAAGTGTCTAATCTAGTCCATTCGTGTAAATGTCGATTACTACATCCCGACGATCAGTGGGAGAGTCTGAGCTAATTGATGTGGCTCCAACTCGTGGGTGAGGCAGAGTTCGTGATGGGGCCAGGGGCTGAGGACATACTAGAGAGGCAGCTCCATCCTGGGGACAGACTAGATCAGCTTCTCTCGAGTTTGAGTATGAGGCAGAGAGGCCTATAAACCCTATTCCACCACACTCAGCCCCAACTTCTACGCCCTCCGTTCAAGAGTTACTATTGTGGATATTGGCTAGATTGGAGGGAGCTCCTCCGACGCCAATTACTATTGATGCACTGGCTCTTACAACACTAGTTGGCCCTTCTATAGCCCCAGTTGATCCATCCACGATTCATCTTTGTCCTTCTTCAGTCCTAGTGGATCCTCCTATGACTTTTATGATTCAACCTCAGATATCTCGATTAGGTTCTGGTTCATACCTTCAGTGATTTACTATTACACCATCTATTGCACTACCCAAATTTATGGTGCCACCATCTACTATTAGTCCAACTATATCAACTATTGAGTAAAAGAGTTTTGAGAAGTTTATGTGATTGGCTCCCCTGAGATTTGATGGTACCCTTAGTGATACATCTTATGACTTCTTATCTGAGTGTCAATACTAGCTATGTAATTTGGCCATCCTTAAGTCACATGGAGTTGTTTATACCTCTTACTAGTTCACCGGCCTAGCTAAGGAGTGGTGGAGGTTAATTTTGACTCATAGATTGGTTAGATCTCCAGCTACGACCTGTGAATAATTTACAGAGATATTTCTAGAGAGGTTTGTGCCATAAAACCTCTGAGATAGTCTCCAAGATGAGTTTAACAGACTTTAGTAGGTTTTTATGTCAGTTTTGAACTATAAGGCTAGATTTAATATGCCTTGTCCAACATCCCTAGTGAGTTTGAGAGGATTTGGCATTTCGCCAAGGGATTGGCAGGGTATATTCAGGAGGCTATAACTTCCTTGATTCTAGCTGGGAGCACATATCAGACTGTAGTAGATTATGCTCATATGATAAAGCACATCAGACATGATAGGTAGGGTGGCGGGAAGAGGTTTTGTCATCACAGCCAATCTAGTAGACCCCTACCACAGGACAGAGAGTTGCAAAGGTAGGGTCACCAAGACCAGGAAGTCCATGCAGCCATACCCACATCTCATAGTTATGACAAGTCTAGGCCTACTGATAGCTCTTCTAGTGCAACCAAACGTGGTGGCTCTTCAGGACAGTCAACTCAGTGGAAAGAGCGCAGGGCTTGTTATGTTTTTGATGAGGTTGGGAACGTGGCCAAGCATTACCCGCATCATGCACCTCCTGCCCTGACTTCTGGATCTCAGCCAGCCCCAGCACCAACAGCTAGAGACACCTCTCAGCGGATGAGGGGTGGTACTAGAAGAGGTTAAGGTACCATGGGAGGTGAATCCCATGGAGGCCCACATGCTAATATTACAAATATGGTTCCAGGGTACCACCATTCTATTTTAATTTTACTTGATCGAGGCTCCCTTGTTCTTATGTGTTAGCTTATTTTACTTCAGATCTTGATATTATGTGTGAGTCTCTTATCGAGCCTTATTGTGTTTTCACCCTAGTAGGTGAATCATTAATGGTGAATCAGGTGTATTGGGGATGTGTTGTGACTTTTATAGGGAGAGATACTATTGCAAACTTGATATCATTGGATATCATTGGGACACAATTTGTGGCTTGATATTATTCTCCATGACTATATGAGAATTATGTATCAGTATTCTTATCTTGATTCCTTTACATATATCTTGATTTGTATAATTGATATGCATATATTCCATATTGCATTGTAACATCCTTGACCCAAGCAAGAGGCAAGGGTGAGATGTACCACTATTCAAACCCCTTGACTACAGACAGGTGGCAAGGATGAGAGATACTTGGTACATGATTTGACAAGACCTCTATGCATTGTGTTCACACCTCTTATCACACCGTACCATTGGTTGTTATTTCTATTCTTGTTTTTATCGAGGAGTGAGTGATATTTATGGTATATCGTGATGCTTCTGGAGTGGGTTTAGGTGGTGTATTGATGCAGGGGGAAGTAATAGCTTCTGCTTTCTAGAAAACTGGTTCGATTGGATAATACCCCTCCTCAGAGTATTTTGGCCTTTGTGAGGTTAGATCTTTGTTGCTTGATCAGAATTGCGCTTATCAGTTTGAGGATGCCAAGCTATGCTTAATTCGTGATAAAGTGTTAAGGGGTGAAGCCAAGGTGGCTATTATTGATTTTGACTGAACTTTGAGGATAAATGGTAGAGTTTGTATCCCTAAGGTAGGGATTGGGTGATATTGATATTAGAGGGAGCTCATTGTGCTAGATATTCCCTCTACCCTAGTATGACAAATATGTACCATGATCTATGATATCATTATTGGTGGTTCAGAATGAGGGGAAACAAGCTTAGCCCTAAGTTTATGGGCTCGTCTAAGACTTTGAGGAGAGTTGGTGAGGTTGCATATGAGTTGGCTTTGCCACCAAGATTTTCAGGAATTCGTTCTGTATTTCATGTTTCCATGCTTCGCTGGTACATTTTCGATGAATCCCATGTTATCTCTTATAATCCAGTTGAGTTGGGTTCAGATTTATCTTTTGAGCAGGAGACGGTAGCTATATTAGACGGGCAGGTACGGAGGTTAAGGTCTAAGTATATAACTACGGTGAAGGTTCTATGGCTATACCATTCTGTTGATGAGGCTACTTAGAAGTTAGAGACAGACCTACAGGCCAGATATAGGCCTTCATAAGGCTTCAGATACTTTACTTTATCTTATATTCGAGGATGAACATAATTTTTAGTGGTGAATGATGTAATGACCTAGTTGATCATTTTTTAGCTTATCTATGAAAATTACCATTTTCCCTTTTGTAAGTTGCTTTTGACCTATTTTGAACTATCTACATTGTTGAAACTGAGATCCTGTGTTTAAAAGTGAAAAATATGAGTTTTAACATTTTTGAAAGCTTAAGTTGTTGAAAGAATAAATTTTTGTACCATTTTTAGTGTCGGATCAGAAATTCGTCGATTCCTTTAGTTTTGGAACATCGAAACTGGTCTAGGAGAAGATACAAAATTGAATTTGGAGTTAAAATGAAGATGTTTTTATCCAATGTTGAATTTTGAGTTATTTTTTGAGCCAAAGTTTGACTTTCGTCAATATTTGAAGTTTGAAAGTCCGGATCAAAATCCTGACAGTTTTGGTAGTTCTGAATGGTAAAACTAATGCTAAAATGGTCTCATCATAATTTTTGAAGTTACCGGGGATAGTTTTGGTATTTTGAGTTTTAAACTAGTTTATTTGAGTTGCATTGGTAATTGTGAAAATGAGGCCTCAAAATCAATTTTTAATTATTCCATTCAGTTTGGATCACCATTCTAGTATGGATACATATCCGCTTTGTGTGAATCGGGTGTTGAATGGATGTGTAGTATCTATTTTTGATAGTGATTGGTTGATTCGGTGATTGTTTGGAGGTTGGATTTGATAGAAACCTTGTTTGAGTGCAGTTCTGATGTTAAGGATATGGTGTAGGGTAATTTTACCCTCTGCGTTCGCAGAGAACAAATTCTTTCCTTCTTCGCATTCGCGGATAAGCTTCCGCGTTCGTGGAGATCTTTGTGGTCCATTGCTCCACATTTGCGGATATTTTTTGCATTCACAGAGTACATTTTCGTCTTTTCAGTTATTAAGTCTGAGAACCTCCATTTTTACTCCATTTTAAAATATTACAAGCTTTTGTGGTAATTGTTTATGAAGGTTTTCATGAAAAACTATTGGGTAAGTGTTTCTAACATCTTTTTAATTAATTTCCATGATACTTATCTTGAAATTCATGATTTTGAATATCTGAAATTAGGAATTTTTAGTCAATGATTTCAAAATTTTAAATGGTAATTTTTCCTTCGATTTGAACTTGATTTTAGTGAGATTTTCACCCACGAACTTCATTTCTCGTGTAGAACCTGATTTTCAAGTCAATTTCTAGAGTCAATTTTTTTGAATTTTAGCCCTAATTTTGACCATTTTTCCACTAAGCCTAATTCGTGCCAAGATGAGTATCAAAATTTATCTCTTGATGTATAGTATCTATTTTTAACAGTGATTGGTTGATTCAGTGATCGTTTGGAGGCTTGAGTTGATAGAAACCTTGTCTGAGTGCAGTTCCGATGTTGAGGTGGTTCGGCTAACCTTTTTAAGACTTGATTCGTGTTATTGAATATGTTCATGTGGTAATTGAAGGATTTAGATTGGTTCATGAGTAATTGGATTGATATGATAGAATTGTGATGAAAATGTGATACTAGTTATGCCAAAATTTGAGTAAATTATGATCATATTGATAAATTGAGATGAAATCCTGAAAAATAGATATTTTGGTTATTATTGTGATAATTTATGATTTGGGATCCTATTTGGGGAGTCTTGTGGTAATTAGACAATATTTGAGATATATCCGAGGTTTATGAGTAGATGTTGGGACTTGCAAAGTCACGTTTTAGTGGCATGTGATTAATTATGAGAGAGTGTGGTGATATAAGACTTAATTATGGTATTGTGGTACAAGTTGTTGCACTTGACATAGCCCTTTTGAATGTTATGGCTATTGTATTCACCCATTATCATTTTCATTGCGGTTATATATACTTGAATTGGGGCCTTGACATACACACAACTCATGTTGCAACTGCACCACCTGAGACATTGTGATACTTGAGACATTCCTATATAAGGTCTTTGATGCCTTGAAATGCTCTTGGGTTTCATGATCATACCTTGGGACGAGTGCGGTTCGGTATTGTTGGTACACTTGACTATTAATTTAATTATAATGATCTAAGACATGATAATGATTTGTGGTACTAATTGAAACACTTTTTTATTCTCTATGGCTCTACAATGATTATAATCAATATTCTTATCATGAAGTTATTATATACTTTAATTTGTGTCATTGGCATACATTCATCTTACATAGAATTTGTATCAACCCTTAACCACACTGAGGTGGAAAGGCTAAGATTTTGAGACATTATGGACCTTTATGCATATTTTGGGACTTGTGAGTCGATGTGATTGTTATATTGAGTTATTGGAAAATTCAGACTAGTTGATGACCTTCGATATTAGTTGGAGCATTTGGCACACACACACCCCCCCCCTTTTAATTCTATGAGGGTTATTTATTAATTATCCTTTTATATTGTTGTTATACATATTGATTTGTGGCATGGACATGCATATACATCATATACATTGGTACCTCCCCTTGACTACGTGAGGTAGCAAGGTTGACATTCTGTACCACTCTTGATAAAACCCCTATGCCTACGCTGAGGTAGTAATGGAATAATGGTGGGATTGTACAACTTTTTTACTCTCCTTGACCATGCTAAGGTGGCAAGGTAGAGATATTGTGTCATTCCTTTACCATGTCAAGGCGGTAAGGTAGAGATACTGTGACACCCCTTGACCACACTGAGGTGCCAAGGTAGAGATATTGTGACACCTCTTGACCATGCTGAGGTGGCAAGGTAGTGATATTGTGGCACCCATTGACCACGCTGAGGTGACAAGGTTGAGATGATACCCCTTGGTCACGTTGAGGTGACATGGTTGAGATATTTCAACATATGGTCCGACGAGGCCCCTATACTTTACATTTGTGCATTATATGTGTTTAGCACTATTGATTGTTGTTGTTATCTGGTTATGCTCTTATATATGTTATATTGTGAACTAACCTCTTTGTTGCAGGTGCTAGGGTTCTTCACTATTATATGCTTATTCAATTTCTTCTACCCAGTTGGTTGAACATACTTGATACATTTTGGTGTACTTACCCCAACTTTGTTTCCTCCCTGCTGATCGAGCATAGGAACCCCCACATGGTAGTTGATTCTATTCAATCATAGACTTTCTTCTATTCCAGATCTTAGCCATGAGGCTCAGACTTCAAGTCGTGGATCTTTTGAGATTCCTTCTGTTGCTTTCCATTTCAGATATTGCATTAGATATTATCAGATAATATTGTATTTTCTTTTGAGACAATGGTATTTACCCATTCGTAATGCTTTAGATGCTCTTGTACTCATGACTCCAGGTTTTAAATGTTATGGTTGTTTCCACTTTATTTTGTTCTCTTTACTTGCAATTCGATTTTAGATTGTGACATAAACCACGAGTTGTTCTGTTAATTCGTACTTCGAACTTCAGAAAGCCATTATTTTTATCAAGTCTGACCTCCATTTCATGAGCACATATTACGGCTCGTGAAACAATCTACGATCCATAATCATCTTCGTGTATTGGTGGCCCTCTCAACTTGAGCTACTGGAATTGCACCATCTAGTCCACAAAATTCAAGTATGACTCTTATGCCATTTCACGGTCCATATACCCACCTTCATAAGTCCCACTTACACTCAGAAAATTCTAGAATTCGTTCCTTGTGCAATTTTATGTCTTCCAACATGAGGGGTCTTACCATGAAAATCTAAAAATAAAAAAATGAAAGTAGTAACTAAAAGAATGATGACAACAAATTTTTCATGGTGCAAAATAATGACAATGTTGTTCTCTTCATAAAGAATAAGAGGAATGTATAAACTTGACAGGTACGGAATCAAAATGTGTGATTGATATAATATCATCTTATTATGCTACATCAATAAGAAATGTATTTTGTAGATACGTAGAATGAAATTTTGGCACTGAGAGAATGTGTAGCACAAGTTATTCTAAAATTTGGGGGATTAAAGATATTTCTATCAAGATTAATGTCGAATGCGCATTGATACTAAAGAATATGTGTCATGTACCTGATTTGCAAATGAACATGATCTTGAAAATTGCTTTAGACCAAGATGAATATGAGAACTACTTTACAAATAAAAAATGGAGACTTATCCAGGGGATATTGATAATTCCAATGGGAGTTGTTCATGACATATTTTACAGAATAAATATTAAAATATGTTGAGGTAAACTAAACATGGCTCATGAAGAGATTTTTATAAATTTATGGCGTAAATTAATAGGTCATATTAGCTGGAAATAATTAAAAATTCTTACTAAGAAAACACTCATTTCTTTTTCCAAAGATACGATTATAAAATCTTATGACTATTGTTTATTTAGTAAGCAACATAAAGCTCATTTCAGACATTATTTGAAAGAAAATTGAATATACATGATTTGATACACTCTGATATTTGTGGTCCAACAAAAATAGAATCAATAAGTTATAACAAATACTTTGTTACATATATTGATGATGCTTCACAAAAAATTGCGGGTTTATATCTTAAAACTTAGATTAGGTGTTCAAGTATTTTATAAGTATCACAACCCGAGAGTAGGGCCTAGATGTGACATGGCGAAGGAGAACCCGAGAATCCTCCATCAAGCCATCATAGCATCATCACACACATCATCGGTTCGGAAGCGCGTATAATAAATAAATAGCACATAAGTCTAGGGGATTCCAGGGCTGGACTCAAGCTATGAGGATGTTGTCGGAAATGGGATAAGCATGAATCACATAGCACATAACAATTACGTTCTAAGGGGCGAATAAGTATGATTCAAGCTATGGGGGCAACCAGGGCTAGGGACTTTCCACAAAAACACATTCCCAAGCCAATCATATCATAATAGAATAAGCGGAAACGGAAGCAGAACATAAGATATCATCACTTAACATAGATAACCATATCATTACAAGTATCGCATAACATATCGTTCAATAGAGTCGATATGTCCAACAATGCCTCTACATAAGATAAGACGGGGCCTCGACATAATCCGGGCTCACCCTCAAGTCATAAAGTAAAGGAACATAAAGTAAAGACAAGGGTAGATTAAAGTGGGTACTGCCCTTGGAGTATAGGGCTCACCACAAGCAAAACTTCAAGAGTCTTGATTAGCCATTTAGCGGAGGATGAAAGTCACCTTCGTTCCCTACATGGTTAGAACATGTAGACAAGAATATGGGTTAACACATAATAATGCACTAAGTATGCGGACATGCAATGCATAGGAACACGAACCTACAACCAATTATATTACAAGGGAACATACAAAGAAGGAAAATATAGGAAGGGATAGTATACCAAGATGCCATGAAATCCATGATGCATGAAATACCATAATGCTTATAGTATAGGGTATGTGACCATAACCGACATCCAAAATCATGTGAGCTACAACATGAACTTGTCCGATGAGGCCTCCCATCGTATTGGAGAATATTACTTACCAAAGGTAATCTACACCACACCTTATGACCCGGTCATTTCGGTGTGATGGCCACCTTCCTTACGACCCAGTCATTTTGGAAGGATTTACATAACATATCATATCATATCTTATCATAGCATACCTTACGGGCCTCCCATATTGGTAGCATAACCTATATTGGCACATAGTTGAGAGAAATGAGTGGGACCCTTGGGGATAACCCACTTACTACTCCAATCCTTTTTGGTGCTAAGTCGTCATCCCACAAGAATACGTATACATATATATGCCTTTAAAATGGAACGGAAACACTTGACATCATGAACATGCATAATTAGGCTTAAAGGTCAAATCACTTTCTTTACTTTCATACATACATGACTAAAAAGTCAAATATCTTTCATAATCATGCTTCATTGGGCTAAAAAGTCAAATACACTTTCATATCAAACTTCATGCATAAGAGTAGCTCATTACTTGTCATATCATATCATATTAGTGTAAACACCCATGGTTTCTCAAAGAGTCATATCATAGACATTATGTGATGACATTCTTGTCATAACCCATACTTGTTCAAAATCATAGTCATAAA
>JBCEWC010001962.1:0-37187 GCA_038996855.1 Solanum aculeatissimum
TAATTTTTTTAGGTATCAGTGAAACTAACTGATAGTTTATAAATGTGTGTTATGTATCAGTGAAATAGCAAAAAAAGGAAATTTAGTAATTTTTTTAAATGGTAGGCAATAATTGTAATTAAGTTTCCAAATATTGTGTATTTTTGTAATTTCTCCATTAATATATTAACGTGGAGGCTTATAAATCTTATTTTCCTATATGGAGAGGTATTAATTGTATATTATTGTTTGATTTTTATTCATAATTTTCTAGCACATAATATTAAATCATTAATTATTTTTTTAATATATAGGCAAAATATATAAAAAGAATTTGCATTTCGAGCATAAATATAACATAATTACTTTCTTTATTATTATTTGTGTATCACAGAGGTACTTATACTGGTTAATTCAATAGAAAACCATGATGCAAAATTTTATTTGGACATATAATTTGGAGTTTGTAATTTGTATTTTTTTTTATTCTTCACAAATATTGAAATCTCACAATTTGTAAAAACTGTAAAAACTATTAAAACTTGTTGATTCAACTCTTATACAATCTAATCAAACAATTACAGTTCATAAATAAGTATCCTAAATACTGTCACATTTTTGAGATTACATATTATTATACACTTTTAAATACATATAATTTTATAAAAATCTACTAATCAACAATAATTCTATCCCATAAAACG
Source organism: Solanum aculeatissimum (assembly GCA_038996855.1). Lineage (NCBI taxonomy): Eukaryota > Viridiplantae > Streptophyta > Magnoliopsida > Solanales > Solanaceae > Solanum > Solanum aculeatissimum. The sequence continues at coordinate 684 of JBCEWC010001962.1, forward strand.
TCTTTCTTCATCTCACCTCTAGATTTCACCTGTCGAATTACACTAGTTAATTACCAAATCAATTGAGATACTCTGGAATATTCGTTTCCTCTATTTTACACAAGTATTTCAAACATTGATCTATTAGGTCGTTGCTTAAGACTTAAATTATTTATTTAGGGAAAAAACAAATTGATTGTTTCTTGCATCTTTTCTGGATTGTTACTCATGGAAGTTTTGGTTTAAAAAAACTAATTCAATTACCATAACGACTCAAACCTCATTTAAGTACTATAGTAATATAGTAAATTTATTATTTTATTATCTTTTTAAGGATGTGTCAAATTAATCATAGATAGATAAAAAAGAACGGAGTGAGTGATATTTATTTTTAAGAAAATACAAGTTCAGAAGAGTAGCTTGATAAAATTACTTCTATTATTTACTGTTTCTTAATCTCTATGCAACGTCAATAGTCGATAACTGTTGTTGAATAGAGAGAATATTATTTTCTCAAATATTATTTCAATTAAATAACTACATAAAATAGTAATAATCAAATTTGATATTCCAAAATATCATTAATGAGATTAACTAATTAAATAGATATACTTTTTAAAAAAATATTTTTTTTTAAAAATAGATCAGATCAACTAGGATCAAATAATATGAAAGGAAGAAATGGAATAGTTCCATAATTCTCCCATCCCAATTTGTATGAATCACCACTATACTTCACAGTGTTCATCACTGCTACTCTGCCACCCTATTTCATGTGACCTCTTTTTTTGTTATAATTAAACACACTATTGCCTGTGACTTGCTTCAATTCTAACATCCTTTAAAAATAGTATCAATATTTATGGTCTTAAACTAATTCTCCCTTCTTGGAAATTTGTTTGTTTGATTTTAACTTAACATGAAATTAAAAAAAAATAAATCTTGTGATCTTGAAATAAACGCATGTAGAACATGTTGAAATGCCTTTATTCTTGTAATTTTAAACATATCACATGAAAAGTTAGAACTAAAGAGCCGTCAAAACGAAAAAATGACATTTCTTTTATTAAAAGGGGAAGTAAGACAAACATTGAAATAGAGAGAGTATATGTATAGTGTATCTAAATGTCCTTTAGTCTTATAGTGTTAAACATGTCATGTCCGATGATAAAGTTAAAGAGTTATGTGTCTAATTGAAAGGTTTCTCATAAATTGGGATAGAAAGTACATTATATTTCTTTTAAGGTAGAATGTGTGATTGATCTTTGAAATATCAACTAAACGCATTTTAATTCGTCATAATAGGTCATTTACTTTATATGTTTTTATCACCAAAGAGTTTAAATATGTGCACGAACAACATGCATAAATTATTTACTCAATCAAATTAAGCTGACGTACATGAACAACAAATAACAAGCCTAACAAGAATTTGAAAAATAGAATAATTTGTTATACTCATATATAGTGTAAAATTTCTTTGCAAATGATAGTAAGTCATCTAAAATGCAAAAGGTTAATGTTGGTTATTGTTTTTTCTCTTTTAACTTCCACGTCTTTTTTAGTTGATCAAGTCTTTAGGAAGTAAGTTGTTGGTTGAATAAAAATAGGCTAGTAAAATCTTTAGTTGTTAGTCGTTGAGTAATAGTTGGAGTAGTGGATTACTATCTTTCTTTTTCTGTTAATAAGACTCTATTTAAAGAGTTTATTTGTTGTAATTCAAGTATAAAAAAAATCTCAGTCAATTGAATAGAGTCCAAGTATTTTTTTCTCTCCTAAATTTTAATCTTTGTTTACATCAATGATATCAGAGCCTGATTTGTGAGAGAAACACACAAAAATTGCAGCAGCAACGTGTGAATCAATGGAATCTGAAAATTTTGTGCAGGCAGTCATTCCCCGCTTTGATGGTCACTATGATCATTGGAGCATGTTGATGGAAAATTTTCTAAGATTCAAGGAATACTGACAAGTGGTTATGAATGGCATATCAGGATCAGTGGAAGGCACAACAGTGACAGATGCACAAGGAGCCGAAGCACAAACAACAAAGTTGAAGGACCTCAAGGCAAAGAATTATCTTTTTCAAGCAATTGATCGTTCAGTCTTGAAAATCATTCTTTCTAAGGATACTTCTAAGCAGATTTGGGACTCTATGAAGAAGAAATATCAAGGATCTACAAGGGCAAAGAGGCAACAACTTTAAGCACTTCGTTCGGAGTTCGAAACTCTTCGAATGAAATCTGAAGAGCCGGTTACTAACTATTTTTCATGGGTGATGACAATCGTCAACAAGATGCAGATCTACAATGATAATTCAAGTAAAGTTACAATTATTGAAAAGATTCTTAGGACAATGACACGAAAATTTACTTTTGTCGTTTGTTCTATTGAAGAATCTAATGATATTGATACGCTTGCAATTGATAAATTGCAAAGCTCTTTGTTGATCCACGAGCAGAAAATCACTCAACAAGAAAAGAAAGAGGTAGCGTTGAATGCCTCAACAAATGGTCGCTCTGAAGGACAAGAATACAACAGAGGAAAAGTCAGAGGTAGAGACCGAGACAATAGCAGAAATAATCAGCAGTGTCAATACCATGACAATCAAGGCAGAGGAAAGGGACGAAGTGGCTACAACTCAAAGCCCTTAGACAAGTCTAAAAATTAATGCTATAGGTGTCACAAGTTCGATCATCACAAATCTGAATGCATCATACATTGAAATCTTTGAATTAGTTTAAGTGTTCTTTGAAATCTTTGTTGATATATATTTGATTCAATATTAAAGGCACCATACATTGATATACAACTTAACTTGATTTCAACCAATAACTATATAAATACTCCAACTTTAAAAATGTACATCTAAACATTTCAACTCAATCCTACTATATCTGACTATTAACATTGACGTGAAACATAAATATTGAAGATGTCTAGATGATTATTTTGTATGTTGAAATGTGTAACTGACATAATGGACAAAAGACGATGTATCTACATAGGTTTAGGCTAAGTATGCTATCAATTCGTTTAAAGTATATACCTACTCCCTACACCCCATTTTATGTGACAATCTTTTCTTTTTAGTCTGTCTCCAAAAGAATGTCGCCTAACTATAATTGAAAATAATTTAACTTTAAAATTCTCTTTCTACCCTTAATGAAATGATTATCGACCACGCAAATATATAAGAATTATTTTAGACCACAAATTTCATAAATCTTTCTTTTTTTCTTAAAAATTCTTATTAAGTCAAAGAATATCGCATAAAATAGGAGGAAGAGAATATATCATATGAAAATTGTATATCTACTCATAAAGGTATGCTAGTTACTTAAATCCCTATAAATACCTATCCTGCTTTTGCAAAAATTCTATCCCAGAAATCTTCATCTTGTCATTCTATTCAAGAGTTTCTTTTCTAATTTGTTCATCCTAAATTTCTATAAAAGCAGTTGAATTAATGCTTCATTTTAGGAAAAATTGTCTAATACATATTTTATTTTATCATAATTTCTAAAATTTCTTATCATTTAAAAAAAATGAAAGCCTTTCGCTAAGACATCCCTATCTCTCTCTTGGATACATCCCTTCCTTCTTGGATACATAAACCTTCCCCACATACATTCATCCTCTACGTATCTGAATGTTCTATCCTCTCTGATATATTCCTCTACTATGTATCCGGATGTCTACTAATGTATCTAGAAGTCCAGTGATATATCCCGAATTTCATATTCATTAAGGGATTTTCGTAATTCAGAAAAAAAAATATATAATGTAATTAGCTCTTAACACTATAAAATTTACGTAAGTTATGCTACATTTTAGGCGCTATCATCTCAAATATTTTCCAACAATCTTGAGAATGAGTTGGAACCATTTCATTAAAACTACAGGCCCATCTTTCATTTCTAAACTATTTCATATTTTAGGCCCATATTGTTTTCGGGGCATAGAGCCCAATGCCGCATCCAAATCCAAACTTTTAATGGATCAATCCAATGGAGAGCAAGAGGGCCCATATACATATTTCATCGGGAAACTTACATAGATATACTAGATTAAGAAAATATTTATCATTTATAGCAATAACAATTTATTTTCATTGAACACTTATAATAAATTTATAATATAGTTTTAGTTTATATTACAGAGAACTCTGTATAAAACATATCAAATACAAATTTCATTGATGGATAATACATTTATTACACACTTTAATATATTTATAATACATTGTGTCAATTTCTCTCCAAATAAGCATAATATATTTTAAAATAATTATAATACATTTATATTGCATGCATAATTCACTTTTGATACAAATGCATATTTATCATATTATTGTTATATATTGCTATAAATACTAATAAATAAAAAGTATCGCTAAAATCAGTAATTATTATTAATTAAAAAGAATTCGCCTAAGTAATCTTTTTTATTTCATCGATGCAAAGTAAAAATTGTAGAAATAGGCATTATAAAAAGGCCAAGATACTCATGACATCAACAACAACAACAACATATCTAGTGAAATCCCACAAGTGGGGTATGGAGAGGATAGAATATACACAAATCTTACCACTACTTCATGACATCGATAAAACATAATAAAATTTGAAACATAAAAAATTATATTTTCATATCATAATAGTTATAAGTTATGCCGCTTAATTCCAACAAAATTTATGTTATTAGAAGTATTCGTTCAGTTCATCACCCACAAGCTATGCCTTACGAGGCACAACTTAGTTCCTAGAGAACTTATGTCAATATAGGTAAAAATTCTATGCCCTTGGAGACCAAGTCATAATTAAAGATACTTAGAGATATAAATAATTTGAAAAGCTCATAATCTTTTGTCCCTATTTGACAAAATTATTAAAACTTCAACTAAAATGATCAGTTAGGTTGAACTTTTTGTTTTCCAATCAGACATAATATCTCATTACAATGAGCAAATAAATTAATTTTGCATATAATATGAGTAGAAGTTTGAGACATTTAATCTACTTGTTTGAATAGTCATTTTGAGTCATAAAGAAAAAAAATCAAAAATGTGTTGTGAGTATGACAACATCACATTTAATTGCTAAAAACATGTCACTTAATCTTTCATCACCCTTTAATTTAATATGGCACAAAATGTCACCTACCACATTATATAAAAATTAAATACATTAATTTGTAATCCTACCAAACTTTAAATCTCTCCTAATCCAAATCTTCCTTATTAAAAATAACAATAACAAATTCAACATAATTTTACAAATAAAAGCACAATAGAATAGAATGTATGCCGACCATAATTCTATCTTATGGAGATAGAATGAATATTTTCGAGGGACCCTCAATTTAAGTAATGGAAAAAAACTTCTTTAAAGTAGCCATTAGATTTTTGACAAAACTATCAAAGGTTTAGCCAATGTTCTAATGCTGTAGAAACTTTAAAGCAGTAAATGATGATGATCAGCCATAGCCCACAAGCATAGCAAAGTTCATGATTGTGGTGCCACAACTCAAAGTCTCATGTTCCCATTGAAACCACAAGCTAAATGAGTTTTGACATTATTGCCAAGAAAAGATGACTATCTCAACATGACCTAGATAATCAATGAATTTGATTGAGACCAATATTTTATGATAAAATAAATATTTATACAAAAAGTATTATAGATAAGGGAAAAGATAAGTCTTAAAATATTGGTCGAAGATTCATATAATTTAACTTTCGAAAAGCGAAACATGACAACTGTTTTGGAATGGAGAGAGTAGGTGATTTCTTCTCATGTGTTCATATTTTGATAATCAGAATTATCTGATATCTATATTGAAGTGAGGTAGCAAATATTCTATGAAATTAGTCGAGTTGCAGAAGCAAGTTGGCACGGACATTACAACTATTAAACAATTGATTATCTCTAAGTTTGAGCTTGTCCAATCATCAAGCACTAAATAGAACAATCCTACCACAAATAGATTGGATCATCATAATCCCATATATACAAGAAAAAGGTAACACTCCTTAATGCATTCATTTCATTGGTTCCCAAAGTGGATCATAGAATTCATTTATTCCTTAGTTGTTTGTTGCACAACATGAGTTGAATTTGAACAAATGCCATATAATATACAACCAATGTAGGCATGACTTCTTGACTTAATTGACTTATAAAAATAAGTAAAATGCCCCATGTATAGCTAGGAGTTGGTTGTTGGTTGTTGCACTCAAAATTTTCTCTTATTGTCATATGGTTAGTGGTTGCATTTTTAGATCAACAAAATGCATTACTACTAAATAAGACAATGAAATCATTATCCTTCCCTTTTAATTTTTAATTTTTTACTCCTATTGGACCATTTCTAAAGTTGATGACAAGTTGGTCCCTTTACCTTGTAAACAAGAAAAGGTCAAATTTAGCTGGCTGTTTAATTATAGTGCTTGAAGCCATTGTGGGGTTGAATAGTAAACTCTATTCCTTTTTTCAACGTTGGAAGGAATCTGATTAAATTTTGATTCGCATATTACAAGATATTTCTAAGCAAAATTTTTCTCATTTTTAGGGATTGCTTGAACTTAAAACTGAGAAAGGGTGGAGAAATTCCAATTATAACACCATAATCAATGTTTGTGAACTACTTGTACTCATTGTTAATAACATAGAATGGGACCATTTATAACTTATTCACACATCGCAAGATATTTCTAAGAACTATGATCCTAATCGAATTTTTTCTCATTTCTAGGAATCTATCAAACTTGAAACTGACTTAAGAGTGGAGAAATTGTAATCATACCACCATAATTAATATTGATGAACTACTTGTACTCATTGTTAATAACATAGAATGAATTTTTTCTCATTTCTGAAGATCGATCGAACTTGAAACTGGCTTAAGAGTGGAGAAATTCTAATCATACCACCATAATGAATATTGATGAACTACTTGTACTCATTGTTAATAACATAGAATGCATTTTTTCTAATTTCTGAAGATCGATCGAACTTGAAACTGAGTTAAGAGTGATAAAATTCTAATTATACCACCGTAATAAATATTGGTAAACTACTTGTACTCAATGTTAATAACCTAGAATGGGACCATTTATAACCAATTTATTAATACTTTATTCAATGTCATCTAGAGAAATTAGCCAAGTTTATTAATCTAATCTTAAGATAAAATGAAGTATAATGGGACGTGGAAAATTGAATGGCCTAATTGATAATGATGAAGGATGTTGTACAATAGTAAGAAATTTTAGCATTTTATGGGACACGTGTTACAAATTGCGGTTTATCCATTTTCCCTTATATATTTTTTGTCTTTTTGCCAACCACATTGTCAAATCTTAAATTTATTTATTTTTTTATAATCATTTATTTTTAATTCACTAGAAACTTCTTACTCTAAAAGTCTCAGACAGTTCACTTTAATCTTGATTTCTAAAATAATAAATATTTTTTATAATTATTTTTAATAACAATGATAAGTAAATTGGATGGGAGAAATATTTGTTATATCATAAGTGTTTTTTTTTTTAATAAAAGATTTTTATTTTTAGGTACTAAAATTTTAAAAAGAATTTACGGTGTAAAAGGACAAGAGATCTCATTTTTTTCTCATAAATTATCTTCTTCTTTTTTTTACTTATTGTTATCTTTTAGGGGAAAAAAATTAAATTCATAAGGTTAATGTACATTGGCATATGGGCAAGGCTAAGAGAGAGGATTAACTTTTGGTTTTGGACTTTTAATTTATTTTTATTATTTTTGCTTAAAATTAAATGCCTATTACCACTTTCTAATCTTATTCAAACAATTCTAAAAAAAAAACTATAAATCAAACAATTCAATAGTAATTAAAAACTATATTAGCTTTAAAACACTCTAAAATTAAAGATCAACTCAAACAAGCTCTAGCTATAAAGTACCAAAACTAATAATCAATATAAAATTTTAAAAAATTAAAAATAAATCTAAAATTTGATTCAATAATTCAAAAGTCCAAATCCTATATTTAGACAAAGAAATTTTAATTCAATTTTGAATTGACCCAAACTCTGTCCACCTCTAGATATTATAACGGGAAACAACCAAACCAACAACAACATACTCTGTAAAATTCCACAAATAGAATTTAAAGAAGAAAAAATATACGTAAACTTTATCACTATCTCATAAACATAGATGAATTATTTTTGAAAAACCCTTGTCTCAAGAATCGGAAACAACCAAACCAAAAAAGAAAGAAAAAAGGGGCAAAGCGAAAGAGTGTCATAGAGAAAGTCCATTAGACAGTGGCAACAGATTAATTGCTGGTTTCCCATATCTTAAAAACTTTCTTTTTAGAAAAATGACACATTATAATAGCAATGTCATGATGGCAACACTACTGCTGTGGCTTTTTCTGCAACAAAAAAGGACCCACAACTCTGCTCATGTTTTAGACTTTCTGAAAACCACTTCATAAAAATCATAAAACCAAACCTCATCCACTACAACAAACATAAGTACTATAGTTTATAAAGATTCAATGTGAACACAAAGAACTAGGAGTACTTTTGTTTTTTGGCCATTTAGCTTGCTGCTAAACTAGCATTTTTCCGTTTGTTACAGGGATATTTACTATTCAAAGATCAAGAATTTACATGAACATATTACAAGGAAAAAGCACAAATGGAACACCAACAAAAAGGCACTTCAGAATTTATACAAAAGATGGAGCAAAGGATTGCTCACAAAGTGCTAGGGGGGTCATCATAAGAGTCATGTAAAGATGATGTCCTACACAATTAGTCCTCTCCCTATACAAAAACAAGTTACAAAAACACCTCAAGCTAAGGATTCGCAGAACAACGCGTGAAATACTAATGCCTTTATATAGGAGTTGTTGTAAGGCTGTTCATGCTACCGAAAGCATCAAACCAGAAACACCTCATAGAGCCTATGTTAAGAAAATGGAACTCCAGTACACAGCCCCTTTTAGTGGGGTTTTAAGGTGCGAATTCGTTCACTTGAGATGGTCAGCCACGACGAATACCCATGAAGTAGTTAAAGTCGTGGTGTTGGACACCCAACTGCTTTAGCCAAGAATCTGCAGCACTTAGAAGCGATGACAGCCTCTCTTGGTCCTTTCCACTCCTGTGTGAAAGCCACACATCGCCTTGCATTTTGTAAGTGCCCAAGCCGAAAGGCGAAAGGGGGATGCTTTCTCCTTCCTTTCGTTTTCGTTTACCATTCTCCATGTCATCATCAAGGTCCATATCTGCACCATTAGACCAAAAAATCGATGTAAAGTATTCTGTACATCATCACTCGTAAGACAAGAGAACATAAAGGAAAAAGCAAGGTAAATTCAAAGTTCAAAGAATCAAAAGAGAGATCGAATAATACCTTGAAAAGAAGAAGAAAGGGTGTGGAATGTGAGAAAGCATGCTGACAAGTCTTTAATGGTTCTTCCCATAGGAATGTGATATATCGGATACCTGCAATTCAATTCGAAAAGGATTAGCGAAAAAGGTCATCCTTTTTGTTCCCCTTGCTAAACAAGCAAGTCAGCAATACCAAAAGGATGCTGGATCAACTTATGCACTACAAGGAAAACGAGTTCCAATTGAACACTCAACAAGTAACCCTTTATGACATATCCCAATATACCGACAATTTTACACATACAAGTTTCATTAACTAGACAAAATCTATTATCAACAAACCATCAGGTCCATGATCATTTAGGCAGAGACAAAACAGGGAAAGAGTTACATACCAAGCAACTGACATCCAGCTAGCTGGTGAAAGGTCTACACTTCTCAATGACATTAATCCAGGGTATCTTTCAGCGAAACCACTAATCTGCAAACAAAAATGAATTCGATTTTTGAGTAAAAGAACTTGAAAAAACAAAGCAATACAAGCCAAAAATTCAAGCCACATACTTCACATGGAATCTTTGCACAAAATTCAAATAAAGACACAACAAAGACTTCTTTTTTTAATGAGTTGATTAAGTCACACATAATGCACAGATTACGCTACACTTCAAAACAGAATAAAGAACAATACTGTAGACAGGTCGCACCAATGATTCCAGAAGGGTAAAAGCATAAATGATTGTAGATAAATGATACCAAATCACTAAGTAAGCCCTTCCCTTCTAATCTGAAGCTCATAAAACATACATTTCCTTAAAGCACCAGCTACCAGTACAAACTTTGGGTCAAAAAGAAGACTTTCAGTAGCAGCTAAAGAGAACAAAAGGATGTGTAAAAGTTCAGGTTAGCTTCTTGAATTTGACATGATGGGGGTAAAAAAGAGGGATACCTTGTCCATCAAAGGGACTCTTCCATATGGAGTTGATCTCTCAAAGTACTGAAAATAAAGATAACCCCATCTATCATTCATGTGCCAAAGGCTATCACCTTCTTCAGATGAACAACCATCCCATCTTGAAAGCTTCTCACTTTCACTCTCATCACTGAACGAATCGCTGAAGGATGAATCCCTCGACTCCGTCTCTTCCCTATCAAAAAATGTAGCACAACTTCAATTATCTTCACAATTAACAATTAAACAAGTCCTTCCACAGACCCTGTGTGAACACGAGATGCTTAATGCACCGAGCTCCCCTTAAAACAACAGAATTTGAGATACCCCACAAAAATTCTGATGAAAATTGAGATTCCCATAGAGGAATTTACCTCAGAAAATTAACAGACGGTCTGCTTATAAAGATTTGAATAGCAGAAAGATAAGGCACATAATATTGCACTAATGTTTCTGCTGAATCTGTTTTAATAGGAACTCCAGCACCATAAGCACTCCATTCATCATAACAATTCCAAAGATCACCCAGAGTAAAGTATTCAACTTTTTCTCTTTCCCATGGATGCCATAGCCTATTTAGATTCCTAATTTCACTCTGCACATATAACAAATCACATTCATCAAAATCAAATTGGGGGTTCAACCAAAAAAAGAAGGAAAAAGGAACAAACAAACAAACCTGAGGTACAAACTGAGAAGGGACTAATGGTGTTGTGCATTCCAAGAAACAATCAAGGTTTGATTGCAATGACCCCTTTTGCATTGACATGATTATTCAAGAAAAAAAAACACAAACACGGAGAGAAAGAGAGAGAGAAAGAGATTTAGGAACAGTTTCTCTCTCTAGAAACCCAAAGAAACAGAGGAGAAAGAGAAAGAAAAACAGAGAGTAGAAATGGGGGAAAAAGAGAGAGAGAAAGAGAGAAAATGACGGGATTTGTATTATAGAAAATGTGAATGAAAGGCGAATATTACTCGGTCTATATACAAGAAGAAGAAAAATAAATTTTTGACGTTTGGACAATTAACTATTATAAAAAGAAAAAAAAACAGAAAAAGTCAGAATCTTTTTCCGGTCACCGCAAACCCCAATAATTCCGGCGTAATTTTATCTCTGTTAACAGTCAAAACCCAGAAACAGTATAAACCCCTCAAAGAATTACTCCTTCAATTAATCTTAAAGAAAACACAAACCCAAGACAAAGAAGAGACTTGTCTTGAAATACAAATGAAAATAAAACCGACCCACAAAGCAAAAACAAACAAACAATTGCTGGTTTCAGGAAAATGACGTGCTCTGTAAAAAGCAAAACAGAATCGCAGAAAAGAAAGAAACAAAGGAAAGAAGCGGCGAGTTTTGGGTAATGTTTGAAAGAGAGATAGAAAATGAGGAGAAAAGTTTTAGCAAAGACGTTTATATCACGCGAAGAAATCAAACAAGGAAGCAAGCAAGCGTCTTTCTTTCAATTTGAGCTGTTACAAGTTAGATAAGTGAAGAACAAGAACAGGCTTTTTTTATAAACAACGGAAAATGATGGGCTTTAGCTAATCTTTCTTACTTTTATTACTCCATTTTAGTATTTCTTTTATTCGCCCCGTCTCATTTTATGTAGTACTTTTTAATATAATATGATATGACAATATTTAAGAAAAAAAAATTTTAAATTTATAGTCGAAAGCATTCTTAATAATTGTGTGATTAAAAATTATTTTATTAAGGATAAAAAAGAAATTTTAAAGATAAATTATTTTCGATTAAAGTAAAATAACATTCTTTTTTGGATGAATCAAAAAAGAAATGGTGTCATATAAAATGAGAGAGAAGAAGTATCATTTTAATTTTAGTAATTCCTCCGTCCATCTTTACTTGACCCCTATACTATTTTAGGATGTTCAATAATACTTGTCCACTTTATGAAATCAAGAATTCCTAATTTACTCTTGTCATTAATTATGGTCATTTCCTTAATTATTGTCAAATCAATAGGGGTCAAGTAAAAATGGATGGATGGAGTATGTAACAGAATGAATATCAGATTACTATATATAGAAATAAGTTAATTTTAAAATTTCTCTTTTATTTTTAATCAAATGAATCTCATCTAAGATTTATTTTAGACCACAAATTTAAGAGATTTTATTTTTTTTTAAACGTCATATCAAGTTAAAAGTTGTCACATAAAATAAAATGGAGGAAGTAATAAATACTCATCTTATTTTACCTGACACCATTTAATTTGTCACAATAGTTCAAAATTTATGATTTAAAATATTTGTGTGAATATAAATATATAAAAAAAATTATAATTATAATAAGATCTTTTTGCAACGGACTAAAAAATTCCATATAAAAAGAATAGTTTATTTTTTATGCGTTAAAAGTAATAAATAATAATATATTTTTATAAGAATGGACAAATGAAAGTGAGAAAGTATGACCTTTTCTTAACGGAATTCCATGGTTTTTGATTAAAAAAGGAATCAACTTTTTTAATTCAAAAAATACACCTATGTGGAAATTATAAAACAATTTACTAGTCATAATTTTTAATATTTTTTCTTAGTATAAAGTAATGTAATAATAATAATAATAATTGATCAAAATTAATTTTTTGTAAAGGCTCCTAGATTTTTGGTGAACCTGTTGAACTTGACTGGAAAAAGTACAAGACTGTGTGTGTGTGTGAATGTGTGAGAGTGGGAAATTTTAGTGGGATATAATTAAATGCTTGTTTGTTTGGTAATAGAGAAGAGAAACAATTAATTTCAAAATTAAATTTAAAATAATTTTATTTTATATTTAATTAAAATAAAATTATATGATGATTTATTTCAGGATTGAAATATTTTTTTACTCTAGGTTAAGAATGAGATGGTAATTATGGTAAGAATGAGATGGTAATTATGAAATAACTTGCTTCCAATTAAACTAGCCCTAAATGAACTGTAATCTCTTTCAGATTTATCTTCTCTTATTTTACTTTTTTTTTTGTATAATCATCTAATCTTGATATTAATTGGCTTCGTATAACTTATTTAAGGATGAAGTATTCTCTATTTATAATTTTAAGACTTCTAATTAAAGATAAAATCACAAAATCATAAGTTTTAAATCTTAATTCAGCTTTAGACTGAATATATATTTTTTATTAAAATAAACTTATTTAAAAAAGATGGTGCAGTAGAAGGAGAAATGATGAAGAAAATTGTAGGGTGAAGAATAAAGTTCACATAAAAAAAAAAAGTTTAGTTTGGATATAAATAATGATGAGACTAATGTCGGAATAAGGTATGACCGATAAGTTATGGTGATAGTAGTTTTTGTTGTTTGTTTGGTTTGACATATTTAAAATACTATTTATTGTATAATTTATAAGAACAAGATGTTTGTTTACAAAATTATCTTCCACCTTATTTACTTTTTATTTTATTTTCTTTGCAAACTTTAGTTATTCATTGTTAAAAATAAAATTTCAGTTTAGTTAGCGTATGTGCATGCATTTTCATGATTGTGCCATGTGTTTTTAAAATTAAACTTTCATGTTATTTAACTTTTTTTTTAAAATCATCTTATTTAACTTTAAATAAATTTTTCATCTTATTTAACTTAAAAATAAAACTTTCATCTTATTTAACTTAAAAATAAAACTTTCATCTTATTTAGCTTAAAAATAAAACTTTCATTTTAAGTTTACTAAAAACATAAAAAAAATTAAATAATTTACATTTTTATTGATATATAAAATATAATTTTAAGTGAGTAATAAACTATTTAATTTAAAATATATAATTTAGTAGTGGAGTGAACATTTTAAGAGAAATCAAAATATAAATAAATATAAGTATTAGACAAATAAATTAAACTTATAATATATTCATAAATAGAAATTGTATTTACAAACTATAATTTTTTTACAAAAAATATATAAAAATAACAATTAATTAAGGTAGTGAATATTATTATAAATATTATTAAAAAAATATGTTAATATACATAAAATGTAAAATTGGTGTATAAAAGAGAGTTTAAGGGTGGTATTTTTGTTATTTCACATACCTTATCCCGAGATAAATTATCCTGAGATTATTATTCCACCCTTAGGAAGGGATAACTTATCCCAGGACTAATTGTTAATTCTGGGATAAATTATCTCACCTTGTGCAACCAAACAAGCAATTAAAGGTCACTAAAAATTATCCCAGAATTAGTTTCCCTTATCAATCACACCAAACAAACCCTAAGGGTCTCGTTTGATAGGAGAATTAGGGATAATTAATATATAAATTAAATTGAGGATCAATTCATTTTATGTTTAATTAGGATAACTTACAAAATGACTTAATTATCATAGATTTATTCTTAGTCCATTTTTTTTTTGTCTTGTTAATGAATGTATTGACTTAAGATATTCAAAATTCGATGTTTTGGTATACATTATTTTGCGATTGACATTGTCTTGATAGATAAGACATGATGTTAATGTTAAGTAAGAGATATGGAGATAAACTTTGGAAGCAAAAGATTCAGGATGAGTAGGACTAAGATGAAGTATGTCGGGTGTAGATTCAGTGAACTGATGCATGAGGAATGCATGAAAAATAAGGCTTAACACACAAAATATCCTCAAGAGAGATATACTCCAGTATATACCTTGGGTCTATAATTAGGGGAGTGAAATCATAGATGAAAAAATTACATATCGTATTAGTGTGTCGTGGATGAAATCGACGCTTGCCTATGGAAGTATTATGTAACAAAAAGGTATAATGAAAACTCAAAGATTTTCATGACCAAGGAGGACTCAATTCATCACGAATTGGAAGGACGACATCTCTCTCAGAAAAAATGGAAATAAAAGACGAGAGAATCCTGCCTTTATTTTGACTACCCTAGGCTAGAGGACTTGACGGACCACCTCAAAGGTCGGAAGAAGATTCTTGCAGACCACGACAACCCTTGCTGAAAGGGGTATGGGGGACAAGCACGACATAGGGCCAATTCATTCCATAGTGCTTTTTGGTGGTGTCTTTTTCATACTTATG
The DNA here is from genome assembly GCA_038996855.1 of Solanum aculeatissimum. NCBI lineage: Eukaryota > Viridiplantae > Streptophyta > Magnoliopsida > Solanales > Solanaceae > Solanum > Solanum aculeatissimum. The sequence goes on from JBCEWC010001962.1 coordinate 16,043, forward strand.
CCATTGAAAGCTAAGGATCTTTATTTTAGGCTTAATACATCGATGATCCTTTAAATTTATGAGTCAATTTTATTTAGCCACTTGAATTATAATTCATTTAATTGAATATTTGAACACATGATAAAATATTTTTATTAGATATTTTTAATCAAAAAATTAATTTATTTTTTATGTGTATGTTCTCAAGTATTAATTACATATACGCTTAAGACATGTCTTCGTTTTTAATTATATGTATTAGCTTCAATAAGCCATAATCTCAAGTATGTTTCAATTGAAGTCAATACATATAATTAAATGAGATGACATATTTTATATCGTTACTTAATAATCTAATAGACACTTCATAGCACACTCAAAAGATTTTCAAAATGTAAATCCAAAGTATCTAATAAAAATAGTTTATCATGTGTTCAGATATTCAATTAGAACAAAACGCAATTCAAATGTTCAAATAAAATTATTGATTTTCAATTAGACCAAAACACAATTCAAATGTTCAAACAATTTTTTTTTATTTAAAAGGTTATCTTATTTTTAGTTTAAATTTTATAAATACATAGTTATTATACTAAAGTTTAGGCAGTCAAGTCAATTTTACTTGTATTGCAATTAATTTTTTTTGTTTATTTCCAAAACCATGAATCTCACATTTCAAGTGTGTATCAGTTGAATGATATAATGTAAACCTCAAACTAAGTGAGCATGTTTTTTAAAAATTTTGTTGTTAATTACTTAAATTTGTCGAAGGAGAGTCTTGACGTAACTGATAAAATTATTATCATGTGACTTGAAATCATAAGTTCAAAACGTGAAAATAATCTCAATGCAAGATAAAATTGTATAATACGATCCAACCCTTTCCCAAATCTCATACATAGCGTGAGCTTTAGTATGTCTATTTTTTTTATTTCCTAAATTGTTATTTTCAACTGGTTTTTGAATGGAATATTCATATTTCCTGAGTGTCATTTATTTATTATAAATTTGAATAATAAAATAAATAAGTACTGGCAGACTAATAATTAGTTCATGACGTTTATTAAATTTTATTTTAGTGATAGTGGAAGAAAATCTGAAAAATAAAAGCAAAAAAGTCAGTTTGACTACAAAAATATCTGAAGATTTGGATAACTTAATTTAATTTGAATTATCAAATAAATTAACCAAACGGAATACCATTAATTTAATGGTGGAATTTGTTTGACCACTTCTTTAAAAAAAAAAAAAACTTTTGCAAATGATTTTTTCAATTTTTTGTTTTCTTTTAATGATGAAGCTTTGGATTTCAAATAGTATCTATTTATACAAAACTTTTTATTATTATTAGGGTAGAGTTAGGATATGTAATGAAAATGTAATAAATTGAAGATTGAAAATTAAAATGCAATAATAAATAAATAAATAAATAATTAAAAAAATTTGAGAAAAACTCAAGTCTATCACAATATAATTTTCACTAGTCCAATATAGCATTTCAATAGGGTCAATAAAAAATTAGATTGTGTTTATTAATTGATGAGAACAACATTGGATCAAAATTAATTGTTGCAATTAATAAATTCAAGTCTAAAATTGATTTATAAGGGAATGCCAAAAGGTGTCACCTTGAGATTTGAGAGGAGTTAAAAATAACAAAAAAGGTATTCCCTCCTATTTTATTTTTTTTATTTTCATATTTCCTAGTAATATTTGTTTCAAAATAATTATCAATTTATTTAAATAATTAAGAGAGAATTTTTTTTTAAAATTTTATCCTTTATCATTAATTATTCTAGAATTAAGAGTCACATAGATAGATAAAAAATTAATAAAACCACACTTCTAATTAATTTATTTCATAAAAATTGTGCAAAACCTAACACCAAAAAAGGAACGAAGAAAGTTACCTTTTTTGTTGATACACTTGATTCTCCGATAAGAAAGTTAGAGCCTGAGCTTATTACTTTTAACTTATAAACTTATTTTGATCATTTTGCTTAAAAATAAGTGCTTATAACTTATAAACATTTTTTTCATTTATCCAAACACTTCAAAAATGATTAAAAACTATTTAAGCATAAAAACACTTAGAATAAGTCAATCTATATATTTCAAAACAAATTTGACCATTTTTCCTCATGAAAAAGATTATTTGGTGAAAAAAATTTATATCTTTAATAAATAAACTTATATCAAATCTTAATTATTCGCCTCACAAAAATATATATAGGAGACAAAATTCATATATTTATTAGTTTAATTGACAAATTCAAACACTGAATCAGTAAATATTTCTCTAATCCAATAAAAAAATAAGAATTAATTAGAGAACAGTTTTATAATTAATTAGTATTAATTGTTTTGTTTCATACCCAACTCAAAAGAAGGAAGCAACAATAGCTTGTCATTTGGTAAACCGCGTGGACGTAACACTAAAAATAGTATACAAAAAGTTAGCTTTGAACTCATCCAATTTTTATTATTTTTTTAGTACTTGTAAACATTGGTACGGCAGGGGCAGGGATTACATAAACTTTTTTATCTTTTAATATAATGGTAAAATTATTTCTATTATTTTTTATTTTTTAATTTTTGTATCAAGTCAATAATGGATAAATATTATTGGATGGAGAGAGTATTAATTATCGGAGCCATACTAGTACAAGTCTAATATATATATATAGGTAAAATTTAATGCATACATATTAAGAAAAAGGTTAAAAGAAAAAATTTACACTACACTTTTTACCATTGTCTTTTGTAAAATTATAAATGCGTAGTATAAATTATCTCTTAGAAAATATAAAAGTTCAATAAATGAAAGGATAAAGATGAAAACAGTTTTAAACATTCACCTTGAACTTTGAACAAATCAAATATTTTGAACATTGAGAAAAGCCTTAAAAATTCAGTTAATTTGGGACGGAGGGAGTATATACTAGTTAATTAGTTATAGTTTGAATTAATTACGGCTCGCGGCAAACATATAACTCTAATTATAATTTGAATTTGTATAATTCGCGCGATTTATACAAATGTTGTGTGCAATTATACAAAAGTTCTGTACGAATTAAATTGTATAGTGAAATGTACAAACACTATGAATTGTATAACAAATTATACTAACATTGTGTACGAATTATATAGCGAAATATATAAATATCATACAAAACTGCGAATTGTATAGTGAATTATACAAATGTATACAAATACTGTGTGAATTATACAAACATCGTTATCACTATAGTTACAAAATGTAATTATAGTTGATATTTGATTGTCACGCCCTCGGAGGGTACCCTGGGCGTGGCCGACACTCAAAGACTATTGCTAGTCCCCAAGCGAACCACTTGGCCTCATCACATTCATTCAATCAACAATTAACACCTCTGCGGAAGACTAAAGAAAGTAAAAAGGTGAACAATCTCACTATATATTAGTTAAGTCAACTCAAGAAGACTAGCATGAAGAAACTAGCCCAAAGTTATTATTCAACTCAAACAATCATACTCTAGTCTATGAAGCCTCTATCAATTGTTCAACGGTGCCAATGAGAGACTCATGGCTACCTCAAATCAAGGTAAACAAATCTAAAGTCTAACTCTGATCTAAAAGCTAGGTGAAAACATAAATGAGTATCCTCCGGAAGTAGGAGAGGGCTCACCAACTCAGCTAACTGTAAAAGATCTTCAACGGTGTGCTTTGTTGAAGATCTCTAGTACCTGTCTCTGCATCATAAAATGATGTAGTCCAAATAGACGTCAGTACGTGGAATGTACGAGTATATGAAATGGCTGAATGAAACATGCATCAAGGTAGAATAATATCAACTCAGATAACTCAATTCAAGAGATAAAAACTCAATCAATAATGTCAAATGTCTATAAAAAGTAAGAATAAAGAGTAGACAATGACCCAACACTACTAATCCAATCAACTCCAACTCAACCTCATCAACTCGACAAAGAGTACTATCAGTACAAGACCTATCTGGGAGTTTCTCTTATCCGACAACAATCACTTATGAGCCAGTGATTGTACAACAATCTCGTTGATGTTGCTACAACCATCCATACCTTGTCAAGGTAAGGACAATTTTAATCCCTTACGGATCCGAACAAATCGAACAAGTCCTCTATTATTTCAAGGACTGCTCAGCTCAAGAGGAAACATCCAATTTAGCGATGCAATCCTCGCCTACGCTTGGCAACATAGTTATATGAGTTCGAGTTGGACTTACTCTCACTCAATTCGGTGTTCGATGTTCCTCCCAAGACTTAATGCTCATAAACACTCCATCTCAAACAATCCTTAATGAGTCTCATAAGAACTCTTCTCAATTCTCAATCCGATCAGTGAGACTCATAAGAGCTCATATCAATCCGATCAGTGAGACTCATAAGAGCTCATATCACTCCATCAAATCAAATCAGTTTTCAATCATATCTCTCAACAACTCGACCAATCAATCTCATCGACTTTTCAAGAATGAATTAGACAATCACGTAGGAGGACTATCGACTAGACCAATCTTTAGAGTTCAATCAGAAAGATTCTTAAGACCATCAAGCTCTATCAATCTATCATCATATTCACAATCACGATCACAATCAACATTCTCAACTCAAGGCTCAAGGCTCTAGACTGAATTCCTAGGTTCATTCATGCAATCTTTTATGAAGTAGTATGTAAGGTTTGTGAAATAACTTATGTAAAAGCATTTATTCGGTAAATCAAGTTTATGATGATCATCAATCATGCAAAATACATATAATGTATAAAATTTACAAGAAAACCTTCATAGAAAACATACGTAAGGACTCAATACTTTCATCTATCACTCTATCACAATCAAAGGGCACATGGAAGAACAATTTCATGTTTTAGTTTAGCCTTACATAGCTGGGAGATTTGAATTTCAGACTAGCTTAAAAGAATTCACAAGATTCTCGAGAACCCTAACTTCTCTCCTCTTCTTTGCTCAAGATCTCCTCTTAGTTATAATGTAATAATGACTTAGGAATGAGTTTAAAAATCTTATTTAAGTAAAAAAAAATAACTTTTATTAGTCGTGGGTTGAGTTTAGGAGTGGGAAAAATACTAGAATGTCCTTGCTTTTAAAACTGATCGTCAAGTACCATAATGGGGCAAGTCTGTAACGCAGACTTGTTGTGCTTCAGTTCATTTTTTGATGAAAACTTAAACCGCGTTGAAAAACTATTTTCTCTAAAAATACACATAAATCACATTTGACAAATGCGCTGTATGTGTAATTTTTCGTAAATCATTTTCCGATCGATTTTTTGATCCCATAGAAAATATTGAAACCCCAGTTAAGTGAAAATTCGCGACAAGTCCGTGTCGCGGATATGTCGCGCACTTTTCTAGATTTGTATTTTTGTCCCAAAAAATTATATTTCGATCCGGTTGCTCTACAAATCAACCAAGACCATGTGCTGATCGCATTCCCGACCTCGGATTTGCAAAAAAAGTTTGGGAAGACATATTTTCACGTCTAGGGGTATTTTGGTAATTTTACCAGATGTTACAAATAGGCTTGGTAATTATACAAATGTATACAAATACTGTGTGAATTATACAAACATCGTTATCACTATAGTTACAAAATGTAATTACGGTTGATATTTGATGCTTAACAAAAATAAAATAAAATATTGTGAAAATATTGAGTGAATCTTAAAGTTGTGCAAAAATTGATTTAGTCTAAAATCAAATCAGAAAAAAAATATTTATTTATCAAAATTGAGTTATCGAATTATGATTTTTTTAAAATTATTAGATTATCATTTTAATCGATAACCCGATAAAATTATATAAAAATTATATAAGATGAACAATTTTCTTCTTAACTAGCTATCAAATATTATATAATTTATATAAAAAAAATTAGAACATAAATAAATTAGCTCTTCACTATCTATCATCAATGCATACACATTTTAATTATTTCATATTTAAATTGTAGAGCATAATTTATTGCAAGGACATGAAGAGGATAAATGAAATTGTAGGGCTTCATCACACAATTATTTAGTTAGGTACACTTTTAAGGACATTTTTAAATTAAAACTTTTTTATCAATTGTTCCCTTTTTACTTTTAGATAAGATTAAAGATGTCACTTTCAGTTTCAGGTCCATCACATCACGTGATAATTAAAAAATATATATTAATCTCTGACATTAGTGAATAGATTTTGCAAATATTATTAATAATTGGAAGTGATTTGCACTATCATCATTTGGCAATTTTTTAAAAATGACTACTAAACACGTGCTACCTAACCTACGGGTTGAATTACTCTAATTGTTAGAGGTGGCAAATGGGTGGATTGGATTGAATTTGGATAAATTGAATATGAATTGAGCTAAAATGGATAGGATCTGGGTAAAAATATAAAATATGGATAAATATGAATTTGGTCAAATATGATTTGGGTAAAAATGGTTTCAACCCACTTTAATCTCTTAAAGCAAAGAAAAATTAAATCAAAGTTTGATTGTTAATACTCAATCCCTATCATTCCAACACAACTCCCAAATAATTATTTTTGAAAAAATTATTTTTTTCATAATTTTTTTTTTTTAAAAAATCTACTTCAATACCATATGATCCACCTACTCCCACCTCACCCCCAACCCTCATCTAAATTTTTTCTACTTCAATATCAAATTTTAAATTTAAATTTTTAAAAATTATTTTTTTCAATAAAAAAAAATTTACACCACCTCCCCACTTCTGTCCTCCCTCCCCCCACCCACATTTTCACCTTACTCCCCATAGGGGTGTAAAAATCAAACCGACCGATAAATCGAATCGAAAAAAATATTATTGGTTTATTATTATCGGGATAATAAGTTTTTAATGATTTTTACAAAAAAAATTATCGGGTCATCGGTTCGATTTTGATTTTTAGTATTGAGTTATTGGGTAAATCGATCACTCATTAAGACTATAATAATTTACTACTTTATTATTTCATAAATATTAAATATTAATAATTTAACATCACTTGATACTAAATCGTAACTCGTAAATCATATATTTGTTTGATTTTCAATGTATAACTCTTTTGTTGGAAAATAAATTAGAATATGAGGTCAAATATTGTATATTATTAAGTTTAGGTGTTCAATTAATTTGTTTGCTTTGTTGTATCTCATCGTATTGCATCAAATAGTTAGAGAAGTCATATATTTATTTTATGAGTATTTTCTTATTGGTAAATCAAAAATTGAACTATTAAGGACCAAAAACTGATAAACAAAAATCAATAAAAAATATCATATTGATTTGTTATTGGTTTAGCATATTTAAAAATCGAAAACCGAACTCATAATACATAAAATCTTACCGAACCGACCGATGCACACCCCTAACCCCCCATTCCCTTATCCCCACTCCCGCCCCTAAATTTTTTTAAGAAAAATAAAAAAAATTATGCACACAATTTTTTTTAGTGCAATTAATTTTTTTTTATTATGAGTGGGGGATCTATGTGTCTATATGGGTACTCATATTTTACCCATTTTGACCATATTTGTATGAGCTCTTAAGATAGATCAACCCATATTTACCCATTTTGAAAATATGAGTGATCCACTAAAATAAATATGGGCTAAATGGACTCCTTTTACTTTATATGGGTTGAAATTGTCACCCCTACCGGCAATTAATTTGAATTCGCACGGAGAAATTTCATGTTTGGAGTAAAGCGCTTTCGACTCCATAACAAAGATGATTCTATATTAAAAGGGACTTGAATTTGAAACTTTGGTTAAAAATAAAAGAGTATTTTATCACTTTATCATAATCTTTGTTAATTACTGATAATTTAATTTAATGAATTGATACTTAAATTTTTAAAAATTTCATATATTTTATTAAACGTGCACTTAAATTATGAAAAATCTTATTTATCTCCCTAAATATAACTATTTTTGCTGATACTTTAATTTAATAAATTACTCCTTCAATCTCATATTAAATGGTCATTTTACTAAAAATATTTCAGGTACGAGTCGCGGTTATTGACTTAGAGGCTTATTGACACTTTAGGAGATCGTAGTGAGCATCAATAGCTTGATCTTCTACGGTTTTCTTTTGTTCTTGGACCGTCTTTTGTATTCAGACACTAACCTTGTACATTATAGTTTTGACTTGTATATATATGTAGGAGCTTATTCTGATTATGTGTATGGTTATGTATATTTTTATTTTTGAGTCTATAGTAACTTTGTACAAATGTCTTTCAAGTCCTGGAATGGTTTGTTGTTGGCTTGGTTTGTATGTTGGTTGTTATTGTTATGCTTAGTTAGTAGGACGGATACAGTGAGTATTGAGTTGACTTGCCTGTATGTGAGATCTAACAAGCATCATCATGACCCTGAAAGGTCGAATCGTGAAAAGTTACACCCATATTACTTGATAATTTACTTAATCATGATAGAATTAATTACTTTCTCTGACTCATTTTAGTTGTCGGATATACTAAAAAATAATTTTCCCAAAATAGTTGTCAATTTAAATAATCAAGAGCGAATTAATTGTCTTTTTTAAATGTTATCTTTAACATTAATTATTCTAGAATTAAAAGGTGAATATATAGATAAAAGTTTAATTACTTATAAGAAATATATTAGTTAAACAACATTTCTAACTAATTTTTTCTTAAGAATTGTACCAAATCTTATCATGACAACTAAAATTGAACAGAGAGAGTAATTTTTTTTCATTTTACCCTTATACTTAAATATGGCCTTGAAAAGTTTTAACAAACTTTGAAGTTGCCATTTTTTTCAAGATGCTATTAATGTAAACAACGAGCAAAATAGTAAAGTTGATTAATCTATCAATGATTTTTTAATCACCATATAAAATATAAAATGTTCATCTAATATGGGATGGAGGTAATAATAAGTCAAAATTTTAAAATTTTGGTACACTTTATATATTAAATGCACACCAAAATATCACCAAAGGATGTGGTATAGCGAATGAAGCGGTTCCTTACTTAACTGCAGGTCTATTTTGAGAAGTCTTAACCCCCTCAAATATGAATTTTTCAATTATTGACCCCCTAAACTATGAAAAGTTTTAATTACCTCCTCAAATATGAAATTTTCAATTATTGACCCCCCTAAACTATGAAAAGTTTTAATTACCCCCTCAAACATGGATTTTAAAAATTATTTACTCCCTAATATGCCACATGACCAAAAAAAAAAAAAAAAAGTCCTAATTTATGCGACTCACTTTTTTTTAGTTAATCCCAAAAGAAAAGCCATGTTTCTATATTTAATAAGAAATTAATGTTAAATTTTTACTTATCCCTAATTAATGAAATGATTTCTAGCAACACAAATATTTATAATTTATTTTAGACCACATTCTTCTTAAATTTCATGTCAAGTCAAACTACAACATATAAATAAAAACTAAGATTATATCGTTTTATTAGTATTTGTTTATACATCATATGAACGCCTACTAAATAAAATTATATACTCTTCATTCCTATTTGTAACACCACAAAAAATATCCTAACTTAGAAAACCTAGTAAAGGTTTAAGAATTTAATTTGATTTTGTTAAAAGTTGAGGTTTACTAACTGTATTTATAACCTGTAGATGCTTTTACGGACCATATGGAAGGTTTATAGAACTTGCCCTGAAGTGTGATGCCTAGGTCCCTTCTACGAGACGCTTCTACAATCCGTAGAATATTTTACGTGTCGTAGCTAACTTTTATAGATAAATGCCAACAACCCCTATTTTTTAAGACTAATTTTCACGAGATCAGTTCACGATCTGTATAAAGTTCTATGGACTACAAATCAAATTTTCTACTCCAAATCTGCGATTGAGTCAATGAATTCTACGAATAGAGTCCATGAACCATAGTCCCTTTAATAATTTGTAGATTAGATTTCGTAGCTTTTTACCTAAAAATATAGTTATAGTTACTTTTTGAACGAACATGTATTAGATTGAACACGTATAAAGTTCTATGAACGTGAAATAATTTTACAAATAATTCCTAATGATCTGATAAACAAAAACTCATTAAATTGAAACCGACATGCATCCTCTTTTAATAATTTTTGTTTTTCTACTGAACTAATTTCCAACCTCATGGAAAATAAACAATTGAAAGAGAATATTTTTATGGGAATCTTATCCATGTTTGAGTATTTATATCTTATGTAGTAAAATCTTATTGAGGCATCTAATCTAGGAGTTTACAAATTTGTACATGTAGTTAATTAGTCCAAAAATTTGGTACTAATCAAGATTAATTTTGGCATCATTAGCCAATCACTATGCAAAATCCTAACAACTTGACTCTTTTATTCAATATTTAACCATTTCATCATATTCCATATAGTGACCTATTCAGCCTACTTGACTAGATTAATGTTAAACTAATTTTTGATGTGTTAAATGTGGTATACAGAATATTGTATAACAAATTATTATTTATTATCTTCGATTTAATTTATTTGTCTTAAAAAAAATTTAATTTATTTTTTTTAAATGTCTTTTTTTGTCAGCTTTTTAACTTTAATTTTCTACATGATATGTTTAAGACCACAAAATGAAAAGATATTTTGCTATATTCTACATATTTTTAACTTAAAACCACAAGATTTAAAAGATTTCATTACTTTCTTAAACGTCGAGTCAAGTAAAAATCAAATAAATAAATTGAAACTGAGTAATTAACAATATTCTCTCCGTCCACTTTTATATAACAATACTTGTTTCACGTTCATTTCACATGCAGTAGTGGACCATTTCCTATTTCAAAATGTAAAAATATGAGATACGGCAGACGCTTTAATATTTATATTGAAGTCTCGATTAAAATAGATTTACAAAATCAAATAAATGAATGCAAAGAACTTAGATAGAACTTATCCAGTTCAAAGAGACACATGTTTCCATGCATTAACTTATATGTGTGGTCCATGAGTTTTGTTTTTGGGACCTTGGAGAGGGACAAAAGAAAAACAAATAATTGCATTAACAAGGTGAGAAAATTACTAGACCTGGATAATAACATAGTACGATAAATCAGATACCTGCCAAATTATTTTTTATTTTTTAAAAATAAAATATACTTCTTTTGTCATGTCAACATTTTAGTGACTATTATTATAACACGTCAATGGAATTTTTAATACTTATATTGCATGTTACATTTCTTGATCGAACTCGTTACATCATACCTGCTTGGTTCAGATTATCACGAGTTATTGTATATGAGCAGAGATTTTACCTTATATGCAAAGTAATTGTGAATTTTCCTTGTCATAAAAAGACGATTCTATACTCAATATGACTTGAACCAAAAACTTCTCACTAAAAGATAAAAGAATATGTATTATTCCACTACAATCTTTATTGAGACATCTGAATTCATGATCTATCTGTATAATTAAATATTTTATGTATATAATTGTAAAAATATATATAATATTATATTTATTAATATTTATACTATAAACAAATTATATGATACATTTGAATAAAAATTAAATTATTTATCTTGAAGATTAAAAATTAATTTCCACTAAATATTTTTTTTCTTTTTTAGTAATATATTAATATTCTAAAAATTCTACAAATATAGAATGGTAGGTGGGAGTAAAGGTGGAAAATGAATGAGGTATTGTAGGGTTGGGGTGAGACAATCAACATGCACTCATACTCACAAAATTTGTTCTATATGCTCAGCAAAGAAGATATTTTTAGGATTATTAAAAACGATAAAGTGTCAAAAATATATTTAAATTATTTTATTTTTTAAAGTTTAAATTATTATTTTAAAAAAACACATTTTTCTCTACACTTTTTATTATATTGAAATTAATTTTTTTAAATATCTTTTATAAAAGGTTTTACAAAGATTTTCTTGCCCCCTTCCTTTGGACCACCCATCATCTACCTCCCTTCCTCTCCCATTGAAAAATTAGAGATTTGTAATAAATAAAGAAAAAAAAATTCCACCCCAAAAGAATTTTATAGTTTTTGTTTTGGATTAGATAATACAAATACTTTTTTAAGAAAATATTTTCTACTCACATATCAAAAAAATAAAAATATTCAAATTTGAAAAAAAAAAAATTAAATGATAAGCACGTGGTATGAGATTAATTATTTGAATTTAAAATTATTCTTTGCTAAATGTTTTTCAGGATATAATTTTTTATTTACGTAAAATATCATGTGGCAAATTTTTTTAAAATAAAATAAAGAATATAGTACACACATATTAGTTGAGATATGTTTCTCAAATTAACGAGTAATAACTTAGATATAAAATCACATTCTCAATAATTTAAATAATAATTTCACTTAAATATAAAATAATACAAAAATGCATATAGAAGAAAAGTGAATTTCAAAAAATTTCACCAATTAACAATTAAATTATTTTAGCTATTGAATTTGTCCGAGCCTAATTATTAATGTAACTTTGGGAGAGAATATATTATTATATACAATAGAAGTGAAAAAGTGAGAGGGTGTGGCAAATGTACAATCTTGCAAACAAAAGGGGCAAAAGTATAATTATGAGAAAATTTCGAAAGTCTGATCGCCACGTTTTTTGCGCAATGCTTGATGATTTTACAAGTGTCTACTTTGATGAGAGAGCATTAGTTTACATGACCTGTTTTGATACGGAGAAAATATTTTTATATATTTATTAAGCTTAAATATTTTTAAAAATATTTTTTAAATTAATTTATTTTTTTTAAATTTAAATAAAATAATTAAAAAAAATATATATTTTCCAAAACTCTAATCAAATCTCAAATTAAATTTTTTATTCCATTCTACTACGATCCCCCCTCTCCCCAAAAAATTTATTACTTTTAAAAAATAAGATTAAAAGTTTATTTTTGAAAGAAAATTCACATTTTGTTTTTTTTTCTTCCATGGCTACACCGATCCAAAATTTAAAAATTTATTTTTAAAAATTATTTCAAATTTCAAAAAATTTATTTTATTTTATTTGTCTACCGCATCCGTATCTTTACCACTACACCTTTTACCAACCCCCCCCCCCCGGCCCTCCAAACCCCACACCACAAAAAAAAATTAAAAATTTATTTTTTTAAAAAAATTAAAATTTTATTTTTAAAAAAAATTGAATTTTTTACAGGCCAACCCCCCTCCCCTGTTAAAAAGAATTTAAATATTTTATTTTTTAAAAAATATTTCAAATTATGAAATATTTCCACGTCAAAAATTATTTTTCTAAAAAATATTTTCTACTATCTGACTAACAATAAAAGATATTTTAAAAAAAATATTTTTATTAACTAATCAAGTAATATAAAGTATTTTTTAAAAAATATTTTTTACTCACCAATTAAATATAAAAAAATGAGTTAGAAACATATTTTTCAAAAGAAATATTTTCCATGAAAAGACATTTTCCTCCGTAAAAGCACTAAAATTGACAAATGACTTTTCAACTTTTATCCTCAATTGCACATTAACAAATTGCTTTTACTCCCTTCATTTCAAATTAATTAAATTTATGAAGATTTTTTCAATGTTTAAAATAGTTAAGTTGTTCAAAAAAATTTATCTTATTTGTCTTTTCATTTATTGAAGTTTTATATTTTCTATGAGATAAATTACATTACATATTTATGATTTCACAAAGAGATAGTGAAAAGTACGCTAAATTCAATTAAAATGAGACAAAAATAGTATTAAATAAGAAAAAAGAATTAGAACACGTTCAAAATCTATATCGGTCTATAAATAAAATGGTCATGTACTAGACATTAAAGTAATAAAAACTCTCTGAAATAGACACATCAATAGAAAAATTTAAATTTTTTAAAATTTCTTCGATATGAAACAGACACATTGACAAAAAAATAACGGCTTCTAGCTAGCCTCTTATTTAGTAAAACATACTATGTAATTCTAAGAAATTACCATTGTATCTAAGTCTTGACTAACGACCTAGTCCAGTAGAAATTATTCATGTGTTTGTGTGTCAACTCATCTTATCTTATCTCATTGTTTTGACAATTTCATATTAGCAGCCACAACTCAATTTTACTTTTTCCTTCTCAAAATAAATAACATTTTATCTAAAAAAAAAAATTTAAAAATAAATGTTACTTTAAAAATTTATGAAAAAAGTTAGTGCTTTTTTAGTTTAGGACAAAAAACTTTAAATAAATGTCATTTTAAGAATTTATGATGTTATTTAATTTAATTAATTATTTTTAAAAAAAATTGACACTCTTTTTTGGTTATTTTTCAAAAAGTAAAAAAGAGAGAAATTCTAAAAAAATATTTATTTACTTTTAAAAATTCTCTATTAATTCTTTAAGATTTTTTTTTGAAAACTAACGAACAAACGTCTATATTAAAATAAAAATAAAGAATAAATATAAAAATTATAAAATTAGTAATTGTGTTTAAATGATACATACAAAATAGAGTTGAAAGGATAAAATGGAATAAAAGTATGATAAATTGTCAAAATAAAAACTAAAGTCAAGTTAGATAGTTGTGTATGTATTTTTAATTGGTTTTGTGTCATGTGGCATATGAAGTATAGTCTCCCCTATTTTGTTGATTCGTTGGATAAAAGTGTCAAAATGGAATATGAAATTGAAGGGGTCAAATAGAACAAAGTTGAGCTGAAAATAAAATTTAGAGATAAATTTAAAAATTTACATATATATTTGACCTAAATTAATATGAGACTGAAAAAATATTTACCCGAAATTAAAGAAGTAGTTTGTTGAAACATCATCATCCACAAAACGTGGCGAGTAGACTATGAATCATTCTCTTTTAATTGTACTATAGTTGAGTGGCCAATTTATAAATTAAATTATGGGGCATACAAATTTATAATTTTATAAAATTATATATTTTATGTATATATTCTTAAGAATTAATGTGATATTTTGTGCTGGACTATAAGGAAATTGAATGGTGACTTGATGAAAAATTGAGTTTTTTCTTTTAAAACTCTTTTTTCAATGGTGTATTCATAATCTATAATTAATTTGTTTTTTACTTTGCACTTTTGGCCTCTCTCACTCATTTTTACTCCCTCATTTTCATATTATTTGGTCCATGTTGATTTGAAATATCTTTCAAAAAAAATTATTTAGAGGAATATTTTAGAGTATTAAATTAATTTTTATTAATGATATTTTAGAATTTTAAATCTGACTATTATTAATTAATTTAGTTATTTAATTCTAAGGGTTCTATGAAAAAAAAAGAAAAAAAACTACTTAATTATCCAAGCATTCCTACTATATTTACTAATTTGCCTTATACATTGAAATAATTATCTATTGACTCGCTGATTAATAATTTTATTGTATATTTCAAGTTAAATAAAGTTAAATATACGCATTTTAGTTACTATATACACTCTGAAGTCTAAATACATGTAGATAGGGAAAGAGAGAGGGAGGTGAGTAAGATAGGAAAAAGACGAGCAAGAGAGTCGATATATTTGAATACATATAAATCACATTAGATACACTTTGAATACATATACATAGGGAAAGAAAGAGGTAAAGAGAGAGGGGAGACGAGTAAAATAGAAAAAAGACTAGCAAGAGAGTTGATATATTTAAATACATATAAATCACATTAGACACACTTTGAATACATATACATAGGGAAAGAAAGAGGTAAAGAGAGAGGGGAGACGAGTAAGATAGGAAAAAGACTAGCAAGAGAGTTAATATATTTAAATACATATAAATCATATTAGATACCCTCTGAATATCAATTGCACCTACTGAAAGAAGTTAAAAAGAATATCAATTACACCTATTGAAAGAAGTTAAAAAGAATTTAATCTTTTAGCCTATATGTCAGCACTTTTTAAAAAAAAAATTATTATTTAATATCGATCCTTGTATTAGAGTTTAATTAAATTTTAATTTTTATTAAAAATTTTCAAGTTAAGAGCTAAAATGCTCCTTAACAAAGGCTATATCGTCCCAAAAAAATTCAAATCTAAAATCTCAGTAAAAATGATAATAAATCAATATACCAAATCCAAATTTATGGAGAAAAACTATTTGAAAAGGATAATATTACGTATTGTGTAGAGTCAATTTTATAAAATAATTATATTAATTGCAGATAATTCGATTTAACAATAGCATTAATTGGTAGGAGTGGATGTAGAAAATCAATTTGATCAATTTTTAAAATTAAATTAAATTATATTAATTTAATATTTAAAATAAAAATTTTAAATATTAAAAATATTATAAATAATTAATATAATAAAAATATATTTTAAATTATTAACCAAAATTCATATCTAAAAAGGAAAATTATGACAAGCCTAGTAAATGCAAGCTATCCGTCCCTTGAGACCACCGACAAGTGTGGAAACACGTGCTACAATAATTAATCAATATATATATAAGTGTTTAAATTATATACTATATTTCTTTAAAGTATTTATATATTATACTGTAGCATGCAACGCATGAGGTCGTATATTTTATTTTAAATGGCAAATATATTAGCCTAATTATGTTTCATAGTTATAGTTTAAGTAATTACATTTAGTACTATAGTTATAACAATTGCATCATTTGTATATACTTGTATAATTCGCTATACAATTTGCAGTTTGTGTATAATATTTGTATATTTTGCTATACAATTTCGTGCACACCATTTGTATAATTCGTCATATAATTTACCATTTTATATATTTTGGTATATAACTTGATTCGCGCACAATTTTTGTTTAATCGCGCACAACGTTTGAACAAATTGCGAGAATTATACAAAACTCAAACTGTAATTACAACTAGATATTTGCTGCGAGCCGTGATTAATTCAAACTATAACTATGTTAGCTAATTAACTATACCAACATGACAACATATCATGTAGTCCATCACCCCATCAGGGTAGCGGTGAAATCAAAATTTTCATTAAATAGAGTCAAAATATTTAAAAAAAAAACACATTAGATTAATGATAAAATAAGAATTTTTATTAAGCAAATTTAAAATTAAAAAAAGTAAATATATAAATAAATTAAATATAAAAAAATTCAGATGAATCTCTTACATCTATGTATTTCACGCCTAATAATTAGGTAATATCATGTGAAAATGAATTTTTAACAAATAAATGATCAATTTGGCAGAAACATATCCATTCAAAGTGGATATTTTCAAACAATTAAACATAGTTGAATTAGTAATAAATAAATAGGATTTCTTTTTTAATTAGGACAAGTAAATACCTAATTTTTCTAAATTGTGGCATGTGAGCTTTGTATTTAATAGGTAACATGCACGTTATGAATCAAATAAAGGAGGATAAAAAGTCGATTTTCGTGTGGAATTTTTTATTTTTAAAATAAAAATTTTCATGCTAATTCGAATTAGTTGTATTTGTGGGATTACTCTTAGAAATAAAAAAGGTTTTTCTCACTGTGATTCAATAGAAAATTTATATTATAAAACATAATTTTTATTTTTCATCGAATCAGATCTTTTAAAAATGACGATAAAAAATAGATTCTCACATAAATAGTGAATTTTTTTTTGATTTTTTCATATCAAAATGACAACAAAATTTGTAGTAGTGGAACTACAAAAAGACTCAACTAAAGATGTAACAAAATGAAATTCCAAACTAATTTTTACTTGAAAATTCACGTGTTTTAGAGTGCATTTAATTAGTTTTCTATTTTCCTCTTTACTCATCAATTATTAACTAAAAAATCTTATTTGAAAATGAAATTGATTTGTTTTGTTTTTTCCTATTTATTTATTTCATATTTTTTTTCCCTTGACAACGACACAAGAAAGATTTTTCAACAATTACCACTAGATTTGATGTTTCTGGTCCTAAAAACGTGACTAGACAGAAACATTAATCTATATAAAGAAACTACTTATAACTCTTTTGGATAAAGTTGAAATTGTTGTCCAATTTTCACGTAAAAATAAATAAATTAACTGGTTAAGTTAACACGTAGTGTGCTAATCATGATTTGAAGTGGGAAATTATGGTAATCAATATACATTTTGCCACATAATTGTTGCTAAAATTCAAACAAAAATAATTGACACAAGAAAGTGAAAGACGGAGACATTTATGTACTACTTAACTTTGTGTTAATAATAAAAATAAATTTGAAAAGAAAGAATTTATTATTAACTAATAATACTATCGTTTTTCAGATAATTAATTGTTTAGTTATAGGGAAAAATACAGTATTTATTTTCTAGAATTAAAAAATCGTCTATTCTGAAATTGTTTACGTCGTCGTTGATTCAAATGTCAAATATGATATTGTTCTATCAATTTTAGGTTGAACAATTTTGGTCTAACTTATAACGAAATACCTAACGAAGCTTTTAAAATCCAACGATAAACCCACTTAAATTGCACATGACATTGTTGAATTTTTTTCATAAAATTTTAGGTCCGCCACTGTGTGCATCATGAAGAATGGTCAATTGAGGACATCAGCGTCTATTTCACAACAATTAAATTCACTTTTAAAAATTTCTTCAAGTTCCATCAAGAAAATCTCGAAAGATACCAAAGAAAAAAAATAATGAATTAATAATAACAGAAATATAAAATTGACAATTTAACTTTTTTTACTCAATTCTTTTCTTGTGACACCATACATATCTTCGTAAGTAAAATAGAAGTTTTAATGGTTCCAATAATTTTAACAACTCATCTTAAGATAAGAAGTCCCGTATCAGTAAAATACAAGAGAGATATTGGGTATACAAGTAAACAAAACTTACATACTAGTGAAGCGTTTTAAAGTCATGAGGATCTAGGCCCAAAACGGACAATATCACAAGCGGGTTGGGTTGTTGCAGATGATATCAAAGCTACTCATGTGTCAGCATTGTCGATGTGTGTTAGAGTTTAACTGAGTTTAGGCGAATCTCGGTAAAGCGGGACAAACCTTAGTGATGAGCCTAGACGAATCCCATACAACAAGGTTTGACAAACTGAGTTTAGGCAAATCTCATACGGCGAGGCAGTATAGCTATATATATATATACAGTAAATGATGAATTCCATGAAAATTTCGATTCTACTAACGAAAAGGAACGAATAAAAGAAATTAAAATAAAGTAGCATATAGTATAATTATTGTTACAACTTACAACCTTTACATTTGGAGAATTGACAGTTGAAGTGAAGAATCTTTTATCTTCAAGTGGATACAATTATTGTGAAATTTGGACCCATATTTTGGCATACATTAAGAATCCTTCATTTGTTATTGATACTTCAAGTGCTTGAAATTTTAATTAATTATAGATAAATGCACACTACACATATTTCTTTTTTTTTTTTTTTAAAAAAAAAGACCTGGCAATGGGAAATGGAATCATTTGATAATAATTAATTTTCCAAGTTTTTTGGGTAAGATATGAATCCTTGACTGCAAATTCACTACATTTAACAGAATTAGATTCCACGACACAGCGGTGATAAAATATTATATATTCTTTTGACCACTTTCTTGATGACAATTGTGAGGGTCGGATAAAATTTGAGCGGGTTATAATGTGTCAAGATAATAAATGGGTCAAGATTCAATCCTACTCAAAATGGGTTGGGTAAAAACTGATTGAGTAATGAGTTATAAAACGGGTCAAGACTCAGCCCGACCCAACTTTTACTAAGTTTTACTTATTTTATTTGGTCTTTTTCAACATTTCAGTACTTAATTAAATTATATTTTTTCTATATTATGACTATATAAAATATATCAAATAAAAAAAAGTATTTTAAAAATATTTTGACAAGATCTCTCTCGAGTCAATTCGGGTTGCATATCAACTTAATTTTAAATGGGTTGAGTTAATAAATAAGTGAGTTATTTCAACAGGTTGGACATATTGAGTTTAATTTTGCCACCCCTAATTTTTTCCCTATCATAACAGAATTCGTAAATAAATCTCAAGAAAATAAAATGTACATACATCTTAACTCTATACCTTGTTAAAGAGTTATTTTCAAAAGACTGTACGTGATAATAAAATAATAAAAATAATCAAAATTAAAATATAATTATGGAAGCATTAGCATAATTGATAACAGGCTTCAACATGGGTATTTACATGGTCCCAAACATTTATATGGAAGCATTAGCGTTACTTCATGGACTAAAAATTGCATTAAGGGAAAATCTATTATCGCTAATTATCGAAACTGATTGTAAAGAGCTTATTAACATGCTATCAAACAACTCTCGTTTCTATCAAAATTTAATTGATGATTGAAGGTACCTATTCACTAATGTAAAAAGTGCATCAATTAAGCATATTTTCAGAGAAGCTAATAGAGTGACAGACCAGTTAGCTAGGAAAGGTTGTGAATTAGAAGCTTTTGATTGCTTGATGATGTACCATAGTCCCTCTGCTTTTATTGTTCCTGTATTTGATATAGACAGGATGGGCATTACATTGCCTAGACTCGTTTCTTTTTATAATGGCTCTTAATTATGTTTATTAAATAAATCCCTTATTATCAATAATAATAGTGTAATACCAACAAAATAATGATACTACTGTAAAGAAATCTTAATTAGCAGCTCAATTGTATGACTATTTGAATTATACCTTGTTGATAAAGTTCGATTGCCCAACTTGTAATCTCCTCTCAACAATTTTTAAAAAAGAATTAAAGCAAAAAAATAAAATAAAAATTCTTCATTGAATTGGGAAACAAAATGACTGAATTCAATAGAGCCTTTCTAGTCCATAACCAAACTGGATTGGGCCTAGTATGGGTTCTGATGTACCACTTGATAAATTGGGCTTCTTATTATCTCTATCACTTCTTTACAGGGTTTGTTCACAAATACCTCTTTTAGGAGATGGTCTTGATAAAATGCCCCTAATAAGGGTGACTTTGCAAAAATACCCTTCATTCTTTTAAGAATATATTTTTGGAAAAAATTGCCCCTCAGTTATAAGGTCCCATTATTTTACGCCAGACCTGCCCTATGGGCAAGGATTTCATTATTTCACCTTCGTAAACCTGCCTTATGGGCAAGGATTTACACTACTTTTTTTTCTTTTTTATTCCTTTCATTTTTTTTGTTAGTATTTTGTT
>JBCEWC010001963.1:0-37185 GCA_038996855.1 Solanum aculeatissimum
AAACTTTTAATTAACGATTAAGAAACAATTGTTGAAATGTCAACTAAAAATAGTAAATTAGTGAAAAATTGAAAAAATTTATGAATTCTAATTTTTCATATTAAATTCAATTAAAAAATAAAAGAACTTAAAAATTTAAGCGGGGTGGGTCTATGCAGGGCGGTGTGGGGCGGGTTGAAAATGAAAAAAGTCACCATGCGGGGCGGTTTAAAAAAATTACGGGTTAAGCTCAACTCGCCCCACACCCGCCCCATTGCCATCCCTATGTCGAGGTAGTCAGTTTCTTAAATTTGTTAAGATGTTCTATTAAGATATTCTAATTAATATTTGCAAATGTTTTCATTCGATCATTAGATAATTAAGTTAGCCACATGAAATTTGCTATTTTCTTTAATTATACGCATCAATATCAAGTAGAAAATATGTAACATCCCCTAATTTATCCCACCTAATCTGCTGTAAATGCTCAGGAGAATCTGAGAAAATGACTGAGAAAAATCACAGGAAGAAACTATGAAGGGGCACCTACGGCCTGTAGAGTGATCTACGACCCGTAGATGGGACCTCGTAGGTCACCTCTGTGATTTGAGAAATTTTTTTCTAAGTATGAGGTCCATGTACGAGATGTCATATGGACCGTGCATCGTTCTACAACTCGTGGAATAAGTTTTGTGGCTTGATGATTCAAAAATTAAGTTTTCTGGATACTTGAGCCACGAGATACCAGACGACCCGTCACTCAATCTACGACCCGCAGAACAGGTTTCGTAGATTGAAGTTGCAGGAACCAAGATTTCTGAACCTTGAACCACGAGATATCAGACGACCCATAAGTTGAATTATGGCCCGTAAACGGGGTTTCGTAGTTTCACTCGATAGTTTTTAAGAAGGGTATTCTTGTCTTTTTTTACCCTTTTTAATTAAAACTTACGATGTTTTGGACTTGTTTTAGGTCCTTTATCAGTACCCTAGGTGTATTATTCCTTATTATATACTTAGAAATTCTTGAGAGCATCGAAGAATGGAGAAAAGCGAGGGTATTGAGTTCAAGCTTGAGGATCGTCAAAGAGTTGATTGTTCTTCCTAATTCCAGGTATGTAAGGCTTCCTAACGCGTAGGACTGAGTACGTCCACACACCCTTTTTGTTTATTTGAGTCGAGTTATGAATAAGAATTGAGTATTGAAATTCTTATGATTCTAATTTTTGAGTTTCTAGCATTTACATTGAGTTTTCATGAACATATACGAATAAATTTATGTACCACATTATTGTTTATATGAAATTGAGATACTAGACTTCTACTTAACAACATGAGCCCTAATTTGCATTATTATATGAGATTATATATATATTGACCGAATTGAGATCATGAGTCTGACTATCTGAGTTGAGTGATTTGAGTATTTACTGAGTATGAGAAGCATATTATTTGTCTACACACATACCTAATGAGCATCCTATTTGTTTTATATGATGAACATGATTGAGTGGAATCTAAATGACTGTTTGAGTAATGATTAATTTTCCCTGATTGACTGAGTTGATGAGTGATTGAGTTGAGTTGATTTAATTAAGATAATCTAAAGAGATGAGTTTTGAGTTAATTGGCATGATCATGTTTTAGTATTGAGAGGAGTTTTGAGAATCGATATGGGAGTGAGTAAATAACTACTCTAACCCATAAACTACGTTTTCAGTGTAGGATAGTCGTGCAGTTAACTCTAGCGACTCATGTCCCAAAAAGATGAACATTTACTTTGGTTCCAAGAGAGAGTTGATCGTCCTTTACTTTGGCAAGTTTATGACAGACGTGGCAACGACATCACCTTCTTTGTACATCACCAAATTAATGTTGGTGGGAGTTATGTCGATTAGAGAAACTTCCAAGTAACACTTGACTGAGCATACTACGTTTTAAACTAAGTGCATAAAAATCAAGTATATTTTTCAAAGCATGATTTTAAACTTTAAACTTGCATTATTCATTGAGTTGAGTTATAAGCTGGTGAGTTGAG
Source organism: Solanum aculeatissimum (assembly GCA_038996855.1). Taxonomy (NCBI): domain Eukaryota; kingdom Viridiplantae; phylum Streptophyta; class Magnoliopsida; order Solanales; family Solanaceae; genus Solanum; species Solanum aculeatissimum. The sequence continues at coordinate 2,018 of JBCEWC010001963.1, forward strand.
TTCCGAATTGAGTTGATTGATTTGAGTTTGAGCCTTTTCTGTTTCTTTGAGCCATTTTACATACCAGTATATTTCATGTACTGACGTCCATTTAGGCTTGCATCGTTAATGATGCAAATACAGGAGATAATCTTACTTCAACCATCATATCATTAAGGTCCAGTTTTTCGCTCTCAGAGTTGGTGACCCCTCCTTGCTTTTCGGAAGAGCTTTTCTTTTCTTTCTTTATTTGAGTATTAGTATTAATTCTGTTGAGGTAGCCTGGGGATTGTGTTTGCACCTTCTAGATGGATAGAGGCTTCATAAACATTGAGTAGAGATAATTCGATTATTTTTATTTTTCAAACTTGATCATTGGAAACTATTATTATAAGAGCTTTATTTATCTAAAATGATTGTTTTTTTAGTATTCTTCCGCTATCAAGTATAATGTGACGATGTGGCCAGGTGGTTCTCTTGGAGAATCAACAATGGTTCTTCAAGTGCTGGCCACGCCACGGGTACTCTCTCAGGGTGTAATAGACTTGGTATTAGATCACAGAGTTCAAGTGTCCTAGGGAGTCTATAAAGCAGTGTCTAGTAGAATCTTGTTTATGGGTGTGTTATGCACCACATTTTATAAACAGGAGGCTATGAGACATTAGGAAAGGTTACACTTCTTTTGTATTATGAGTTCGTGCGATAGAGTTTAACTCTATAAAGCTCTTTTTTAATTTGTGTGTTATGCATTTGCAGATCATGCCTCCTAAAAGTATCGCCACCTACAGAAATACGCTGGTTTGTAGTACTGAGAATCCCCCACCAGAGGTGCCTACTCAAATGGAGACGAGGGGTCGAGGTCGACCAGCTAAAGCTACTGGAGTTCCACAGGTACCTACTGCTCCATCTTCTCCTACTACAAAGGCTGATTTAAGAGGAGCTATCACTATGCTCACCCAGTTGGTAGTCACCCAAAGTGGGAATTGGTGTTCCTAGGCTCCTAGTTCTAACTCCCAAGAGCCAACTGCTGCAAATAAACTTAGAGATTTTCTGAGGATGAACCCACCAATCTTCACAGGGTCTAAGGTTGAGAAGGACCCTCAAAATTTTATTGATGAGATATGAAAAGTCTTGAAAGCCATGCATGCGACTGAGATTGAGGGAGTTGAGCTAGCTTCCTATCAGCTTAAGGATGTGGTGAATGTCTGGTATAACCAATGAAAAGAGGATCGAGGTGAGGATGTTGAGCCTGCTGAGTGGAGTGAATTTGAAAGTGTCTTTCTTGATCACTTCTTTCCCCAGGAGCTGAGGGAGGCGAAGATTGAAGCGTTTGTGAACTTGAAGCAGAAGGGGTTGTCTATTAAAGAGTAAAACCTTAAGTTCATCCAGCTATCCTGGTATACTCTAGAGATGGTTCAGGACATGAGGACAAGAATTAGGAAGTTCATATCTGGATTAGGCAAAAAGTGTGAAGAAAGAGTGCAAGACGACATTACTAATCCCAGGCATGGACCTGAGCATCTAAGCAAGAAGGCCAAGTCAGCAGGGCCCGAGCCTAATCAACCTAAGCAGAGTAAAGCAGACAAGCTCTACTTCGAGAGGATATCTAATAATTATGCACCATCCTCAGCCAGTGCGCTAGCTCTGAGTAATAGGTATGATCAAAAGTCCCAAGTTCAGCAGAATTTTAGAGCACACGGTTCTCAGTCACAGGTCAATATGACCCTTGGCTCGAAAGGGAAGCTACCTTATGAAAAATATGACAGGAATCTAGTTGACGGAATGTGAAGGCAACTCAAATAAACTTTAGTTTATTTCGAAAACTTTCCACGATATATAATCTATCTTAATTATATTCCTAGTTAATTTCCCATAGTTTGCTACATTATATTATTTAAACTTTTATAGGTTCAACTTGTTCTTACTATATACTATACATATATATAGTCAGATATTTCACTGAACAGTCAGTTTTTTCTTCTATATATCATCTATTATCAACATATAATTGGCCAACTCTTTGAGTGGAGATCATGCACCTCCCAAAAGCAATTTTGATAAATATGTATATGTATATGTATATACATATATAAAGTTATTGCATTACTCAATTATAGTAAAGCATTGTGTATTTTATATTTTATATATTCAGACATGATAATTCTTGGCATTTCTTCTTTTCTCCTTTTTTAACCCTTATCTTTGTTATCTTTCCCTTTTCTTTTGATACATGTTGCTAATCTGATGCAAAAAAACTTTACATCAAAGCTCCTTTTGACAATGCAATTACGGGGCGGATTTCTCAGATGATCTATCACTCGATTTGTAGTTATTATTATCTCTTAGAATTTTTTTTTTTATTTCAATTTTCTTCAGTAAAAACATAATTTTCTAAGATAATAACTATTAGTTGAGTGACCATATGAAAAATCAACTTTAATATGCAATTATACCAAAATAATCCAAAAATTAAATTAATTACTTTACTATAATTTGGATCCACATAGAAGACTATACATGTCATATCATGACGTATAATAACGAGTGTAGCATCACTTATAAATAAGTAGGTTTCGCATGTAAACTTTGTGTAATTATTTAAAAAACTTGAGTTGGATCATTACATCATGAAAAAGCAAAAACATACTGTAATTGCTATAATAAATTTTCATAATGTTTATAGATTTTTCTTTTTGGAATATTTTATCAAGTGTAGTCCTAATTTTTTTTTTTTGGGGGCGTGGGGGGTAGCATGCGATTTTTGTTACGTTTTTCCTTTTTAATAACGAATCGAGACTCGAACATAATGACCTCTGAATGTACCATAATATTTTTCATATTGAAGTATGTGATCATCATATTATCCAAAAGTTTAAAACAGTTAGAAAGACCATCTTTTATTTTATTATATTCTCAACAAGCACTACGTAACTCTAGCTATTTTCATTTAATATTCTCAACATGTATATCATGATTCGAAATCTTAAAGTACGCTAGATTATCATCTTAACTATTCGAATATTCATTCATCCTACAACTATAACTATAATAATTATGCCTCACTTTCAAACGAATACGTCTGCTATATGAATCATCATTGATCACATATATTTCTCTGAGAAAAATTGTACTCTTAAAGGTACTATGCTATATATAAGTTTTGTTTTATGGTGGAAGAACATTTTCAATGACTTTTTGGACCATGGAAAAATCAATATTGATATATATATATTTATGTGCTTTCATCATTCATGTATAATCTTTCTAAAAGCTTGGATAACTAAAAATTTGGGTTTAAAAGGTAGTTATAATGGATCCACACTTAATTACGTGACCTTCTCGTATAGGAAGAGTCACCATTGGCAAGGGACAAAATAAACTGTTTGTAGCTATATTTTAGTCTACACCACCAATCATGCTGTCTTCTTAAGTCCATATCAAAATTGTCATTTTCCAAACTTAAAGTTTCATTTCATATTCCCATTTTTAAAAGTTTATATTAATTAGGGGTGCCAAATTTACTTATTGACCTGAATTTGAATGAGTCAAAATAAGTCGAGTTAATAATTTAGTGTTATATATATATTAACACGCTCGAAAGTTACTTGGGCTTAATTAAATGAACTGAGATGCACATCATAACTCAATCTGTCCAATTCTTTTTAAATTTTAATTGATTTATTTGTTCTTTTATAATTGTTTTAGTACCTCATAAAAATATAGTTTTTATTAAGATTATATATAATATATTAATTTAAAAATATTTTGATAAAATCTCTTATGAGTCAATCTCGAATACATATCAACCCAATTTTTAATGGGCTGAAATGAACCTAGCTAGTAAATAGCAATTCAAACTTGTACGAATTATATTTTTATGGGCTAATTTTGCGACTTTAGTTTATTAACATGAGCAAGAAACAAGGAAACTTCATTACTCTGGTATTGCAAATACTTCTCCATAATACTTTTGAACTTTCCGTTTTTCTTTTTCCTTTTTTCGTGAGGGTGGAGTGACACCCGATTTGACTAAATAAAATGTAGTTGATAAACACACACACTAGTTACAAGAATCTCGTGTTGGGTACGAACTCAATATTTATTCATAAATTTATTTTTTAAATAATATTAATTAACATAATATTAAAACATCCCATTAAGTATAAAATATATATTATTAATATTGATACATTTTAAATGGTAATGATTAAATGGTTTATAATTTTTACTCTAAAATAAATTATAGAGTAATATATGTTGTGTGGTAGTAAATCATTTTTTATTTGTGCAAATCTATGTGAAAAGGTCCATTTGACATGTCCTTAATGAAAGTCTTTTTTGTCATTGATTGTTGATTTTTCACTCAGAATAGTTAATACTATAAAATATAAATAAATATTATGGACACTCAAAACAACAAAGCTATAATTGAAGAATATGAATTTAAAACTAGAGATTATGATTAAAACGGGTCCCATAATTTCAAAAAAATTATACACCAATTAAGTCAAAATAAAACAAAAAATATATTTAATTTTTCTTAAATGTCCTTGCTGAAGCAGCCTGCTTAATCGTAAAAATCATGATCAAACTAAAAGCATAAGTTGACGTGATCATTATTGCTTTAGGTTGATTGTGCTAATAAGCAATTTTAGTGTTTTTTTCAAAGGCATAAATAATTTAAAAGTGATTATAAGGTAGTTACCTTTGACCAACTTAATTAGTGAAACATAGTTGTAATGTACAAGCTACTATGTGTTTTGGCTCGAAAAAAATACTAAACAAATATAAATTAAAGAATAAAATTTCAATTGAATAAATTAAATAATTATTTATATTAAAATTTGAAATTGAAACTCATAAATTTGAAATATGTATGACATGAGTGGATGAAAAGGCCATGCAAGAAAGTGGTGCCTTCAAAAACCAATTGATAGAAGTAAAGTTGGTAATGAGGACGTTTTCCAATAATTCAAATAGTTAGTGCCTTAGAGGAGAAGGAAAATGAGAAAGATGGGAAGGAAAAAGTGAAGAAAAAAAGATCCAAAGAGGAAGAAAAGTTCCAATAAAGATGGATCAATAATGTTACCACACATATAATTGAAACCCTTTTTACTATATATAAATATATAATTTTCATGTACTTCCATAAAGAAATCAAGTCATCAAGAATGTTCTAACCCCACACTTTAATTAATTACATGTCTCAACAAATTTGTTATATTATTATATATTAATTTAAAATTATTATAAAAATTCATAATTAACATATATATTGTTATGCTTCTTCTATAAGATTATGGTTTGAATTGAACACCCTCCCCATGAGGAAGAAATCTTACTAAAAAAGATGAAGCGCTATCTCCTTTCCCTTTTAAGTTTTGTGCACTAAAAACATATTTTCTTATTTTTTAAAATTATTTTAACCATTCAAGAGATTATTTTAAAAATTTTCTTTTTTATTCTTGTCGTTAAGTAACTATTTTGATAATATAGTTAAGAGAATATATGGGCAAACTTAACAAAATACACACTCAATAAAGTAGTTTCCATAAAGAGATCGAGTACAAAGTCAATACTGAATTACTCTCTTGTTCATTTTACTTATCGTTCTTATCAAATATTGATTTTTAGAATAATTGTCATTTTATAATATAAAGATAACAACAATATATTAAATAAAATTTCACAAGTGTGATATGAAAATTAGGTAGAATGTACGTAGATCTTATCCTAACTCATGGAGGCCGAGAGATTGTTTCTGATGAAAAATTATAAAAAAAAAAGAGCAAACCCGGTGCACTAAAGATCCCGCTATGCGCAGGGTCCAGGGAAGTGTCCAACCACAAGGGTCTACAATTTTACCAGTTACTCCAAGGTTTTCTTTCTCAGGTAGAAAATCAACATACAATTAATTATTATCTTTATCTTTACTCTTAAGTATGATAAGTAAAATGAACGATGGACAAATACAATTTTTGGAAGATAACAAAGAAGATTAAACTGTTCTATTGGAGCTAGCTGGTTAGGTGACTTTTTAAAACCTAGTTACAAATTAGGTATTGTTGTACTGTACAAGATTCTATTTATCCTTTTTCTAAAGGGGATTGTTCATCGTTTTCAGAATTATTCGTTCAAGGACGTACATAATCTTAACTTTTGACTCTGTACTATATGCAGCACAATAATCAAATTTGCTGCCCATTATTTCACCCACTACCACACCCGTCATTTCACATTATCACCAAGAATTCAATTTTATCGAGTACATGTTGAAAATAGCGAGACAATTGTTATGCTCTATTAGTGTAAAGTCAAATATTAGTACTTATATAGATGACATGCTTATATTATAAAAATTCATTTAATATAAATATTAACATCGAATTTAATTGTACCGTTTTGGTCGCATTTAATAAATTTCATCCTAGCTAGGTTTTTCTATGAACTTAGCAGAAGGTTCAATTGGAAAGTTTATAAAGTTGTTCAATAGTCTTGTTATTTGTAAAGCCTCATAAATCAACAGGGAATTTCATTATTTTCTTCTTTATTTTTTTTACTTTTTCCTAGTGAAAGGAAAACATTGTGATTAGTGTTTTTTTTTCCTTTTTCTAATGAAGCAGTACTAATATAAAATAAAAATCAAGATCAAAAGCGATTATGGAATAAAGAATAGAGGAGACAGGTAATCAACATGTTGGAACGAACATTGGAATGTGACCCTTCTTTTCCTAATTACAAAATTAAACATGGATTAGACTAAAAGTATAATAATAACAACAACAACATATCAAAGTATAATTATAAATGAGTTTGGGGAGAATAGAGCGTACACTAATATTATTCTATCTCTAGAAGGTTGTTCTCAATAGATCCTCAACTCGAATAAAAAACATTTCAAAGCAGAATTAGACGAAAAATATAATTAAAAGAACAACATATTCAGTGTAACCCTAAATAATGAAATTTGGAAAAATAGAGTGCATACGCACATTACTAACTATGACCTATCTCATGTAGATGGAGAGGTTATTTCTAGTAGATCCTCAGCTCGAGTATAACATTTCAAAGCTGGATTAGACTAAAAGTATTTTTTTTTGTTTTTTGAAAAAAACAAGTCTATATCAAAGAAATTTCATGGTGATTTTATGTTGTCAAGTCCACCTTATTTTGCCTTTATAAATTGCCTTTGCTTTTGTCTCCTTATCCCTGTCAATGCAGCAGTTGATAACTTTAGTTAACAAGTGGGATTTATTATTATTTAAAAAAAAAAAAAAGTTAACACGTTAGCTCCCTAATCCAATAACATTAATATAGTAATTATCCTAAATATATAGATTGCCATTTTTTTTAATATTACTGTAATCTTATAATAACAGAAATGCCAGAGAAAAAAATATTTTAATTAGTAACATTTGACATGTTATTATGCCGAAAGATATTGGATTCATTTCCTTTTTTTCCCCTTTACTTTTTCTTCTTTTTAGTTAAAAAGGTAACAAAGTTAGTTACACCTTTAATTTATTATGTTACAAAATAAATCTTTAATCTTTTACCCCATCAATATGATTTTCTTTAGCTATTTAATTGGATATGCACACCATTTTTCATTAGGTATGATACACTTGATGAACATGCTGCCCAATTACCTAGCAACTAGCAACTTTATTAATACTATATTAAAAGTAATTTAGTGAAATGAACATATAAAATTAATTAAACGTCTCAATTTATCCACTGAACATGTGTCAGTTTACACCAAGGCTAGATTTAACTTGTTCATGAAGTTTTAAAAAACATTAATCAATATTTTTAATCGACTTGTATCCATATTATAGGTATCTATATGGAACTAAATATGGATATTTTTATCATATGGAAAAATTACATAACTACACAACATATTTTACCATAATTTCTAATAAATTCTATCATTTTAAAAAATTACAAAAATCTCTTATTTCTACTTTCTCTCTCCAACTTGTAGATATTTCTCACTCCTCTTTAATTTATCCTAAATTTCTTCCTAATTTTAATTATTCTAATCAATATCTACATAATTCTCCTATTTTTCAGTTGTCTAATCAATCTTTTCACGATTAATTTTAATTTTAAATTTTTTATCATTATTTTCAAACTAAATAAAAAGGGAAGAAATTGAAAAGTCTCTGCCAAAATCTAGTGTCTTCCATTTTTTATCTTCTTCTTCACACCAGTCGTCCAAGTTCAATCGTTAATACATATGGATTCCTCATTCCAAAGTTTCACACTGGCACCATTCTGATTTCAACGATGAGGACTTTCATGAAAATAAATAAAAAAATGAATGATCCATTATTGGCCGAGAAATCGCAAGAAAATGATCCGTCATTTTTGTGTTGGCGATGATGCCCAAAATCTTCAAGGTGATTTCATTGAAGATGATTTACCAGTTGATACTTGAAGAAGAATTTCCCTGTTTTTTTAGAAAGATAGATATTTGATACTTAAAATTAAGTGTTGCATTTAGGTACTTGATACTTTAAGAAGAAGTGTTTGTGCTTATCAAATTACTGATAATTGATACCTGACATATGTTTTATGTTTTTTTGTCTAGAAGATACTTGATACTTAAAATTAAGTGCTTGATCTGGGTAATTGATACCTGAAGAAGGATTTTTCATTCACACCATCAAAGACTCAGATTCCCAAATTTCAGAATGTCACAACAAAATTGATATATTCATACCTTCTCTTCTCAGTTTTTTTGAAAACGGAACTAAGAAGACATGGAACTAACCAAACAATGATTTCTTCGGTAACATCAACCACGAAAATAGAAAAAGAGTCCAATGATATTGAATTCAAAATTTGATTTTGTATTTCTAAAGGAATCCAATGAGATTTTTTTTTTAATGAAAAATAGGTTTATTGACATTAATTAACTTAATTTATGGTTCAAAATTTATCTCTCCTTTTTTCTGAAGGAATCTGCTAGAGTTTTTATGGAAAGAGTTTGAATGATTAAATAACTTAATTTATGGAAGAGAGAGTAACTACAATTAGCATGTATCAACAAGTGACTTTTTTAAGGAATTTTTGGTAAATTTAAAAAAAGTAAAGACAAATTGAAATTTGCTCCTTGTACAATGAGAATTGTGTAAGTTATACTTATCATATTCTACACTTTATTTATAAAAATTTTCGATAAAAGTTACTAACTTATTTATAGAGTGTAATTTTTCAACAGAATCTCGATGAACTTTTCTCGAATAAAGATAATATTGCTTGTGTTTATAGTACTTGCCAAGGGAAAAGACATCTACTTTATAAAATCTACACACATAATATTTTAAGAATACAATTAAAAGTTTAAAGATAAATAGTGCCATGCCACCAATCATAAATAGTGTACTCTCCTTTGGTAAAAAAGAAGCTAGGAGGATATTGACAATAAGCCAAATGTCATTTCTCCTTTTCTCTCATTAAAAAATCACTTAAAGATAAAAAGAACATGGCATTAACCCAAATGACTCATGGGGATGGCCCATTGAAATAGGTGTTGCCATTACCAACGATATCCTCAAATAGTCTCAAATTCAAATTTTGAATATCATTAATTTTTTTAATAATGAACATAAAGCTAATTAGCTCAAATATAATTAGTCAGACAAGTGACTTTTGAATATTGAGTAATAAAAAAATAAGTCAGATTCAAGTTTTGGGTATGACGTTTTTTTCAGATAGTTCATATGCGACTTGAATCCAAATTAGTCGGGTTTTAATGCGGATACTGAACACCGGATAAAGAAAAAAAAAGTTTTGCCATGGTCATGGGTGGTGCAGAGTACTCGAATCAAGTTGTTTTGCATTCGCAAAAGCTCTGCATACTACACAATAGAAGTTTAATATATAATAACTTCTTATATATGATTTATTTTAATTGAGTACATGTACACATAAGAAAGTGTTGCTATTAGCAGTGGCGGAGTCAAGATTTAAATTAAAGGCGTTCAAATCTGAAAAAATAAGCGTACGAACTAGTTGAAGGGGGTTAATTAACTAGATATGCTAACCATTTAAAATGCGTCTCAACGGTAATAAGTCATAAAATATCAAGCATGTTCCAATTAAGACAGATATGAAATTCGAATGAAATAACACATTATATGCGTTAACTTAACTATCTATAACAACTACTTGAAAGTACATGGAAGGGTTTATCAGAAATTTAAATTAAAAAAATATCTAATAGAAACACTTTATCATATGTTCAGCTATTTAATTCAGACAAATCACCATTTAAATGTCTAAATGAAATTGACCGATCCAATGATGTTTTAAGCCTACAATAACATCTTGATTCATAACCATATGAGTATATATAAGTATGTGAGTGTGTAATGTTTTTTCTATGTTGTTTTTGTGTACATTTTTATTTTTAGTAATATAAAAGCATCAACAACAGTTGACAGCAAGCAGTCAACTTCTTTGAGTACTTTTAAAACTAGTTGTATTTCTTTTGTCATTTTGCTTCTCTGCCTTTATCATACTAGGGGTTTAAATTTGCCTCTAAATACACTTTCTTTTTTTCTTTCTTTATAGCCATGGAGATTTTTTTAAAAAAAGTTCTCTTTACTATTTTAGTTTGAATTAATTAAAGGTTTCTTTAAATACCCAAGAAGTTCAGTATTGCCTCTCATTTGCAAGAAGAGTGTCTTCACAATCCTAATGAACAGGTCACTCTCTTGATTAAATATAAATTCCTACTGTTCTGTCCTTGTTCAATTTCTTGCTTTACTTGAAAAAAAATTCAACATTTTTGTGTTCATGTAGTAATTTGGGTAAATTGAGGCCATGTCTACTAATTGTCAAAGATTGAGACAAGAACAGGAACTTCATAATTTAATATTGTTTACACTTTACTATGAACTGTGCTAATATTGATAATCCACTCTGTAATTCCAGTTTTCCTGTGTTTATAGGCAGATCAGAATTTTCATTTTTCTTTAGAATATGGATGAACAATAAAATAGTTTACCACAGTTATTTTTTCCTTTTTCTGATAACTGTGGTATACCTGCCACTTTGATTGCACCAATAATTCCATAGGATACCTTTCACCTCTCGCTGGTACCAGGTAAATTTTTCCAAAGATAGAAAAAATCACCTAGTGTTTTTTTTGTAGTTCACCACAATTTTTACTTAGCTTAAAGTTATAAAGAACCATTTTCCAATTGTCATAAGATATTCATCATTTGGTATATGCAATAGTTGGCAATCCCAGAACAGCTGAGAGTTCAAAAGGAAACAAAAAACGGTGAAAGTCCAAGTAAATCGTCGTGTTGCTCTTGTGTGTCTGTGTTTATATGTAAAGAAGAATGTTCTTCAGTATTCTTATGCATTCCATCATTTTATCATTTCTGTTGATTTCCTTGTTTCTCTTTTGATTGATTACCTTAATGGAATCCGTTGTTTATTTCTTCCGCGGTTACCTTTTCCATTTCAGAGAGAAGTAGTCTATGATTTCGGTGTAGTTTAAAAGCCATATGCTTTACAAGTTATGAACACTTAAAGTAGCCCACTGAACATTGGAGAGTAGTCTGCTTTGATGAATGAATAAATAAACGATAAGTGCTCCATTCTATTCCTTTTCAACAAAGGTGCTAATTAATATTATACTTCATGATCAGTTTTGTTATGCAATTCTATTTATTTTTCCTCATATGATACTTTGACTTAGCTTTCTAGGCATAGCTTTTTTCCTGACTCGCATCTTATTTATGTAATTATTTTTCTGTTCTTGATTTCAGGCCATGAACATGACTTCTCCAACAACTCAATTTGCCCCCACGAGAAGGATGGGCATATATGAACCATTTCACCAGATGAGCGCATGGGAAGACGCGTTTAGAGGTGACATTATGCCTAGCGCTGATGCATGTTTGGTTTCACAGCCAAATGATAGGCCAGACGACAAGGTAAAACAACATATTTGCTAATTATAGCTAGCAAAATTCAAGTTCGTACAGTTGTCAGGCTAATATCTACCTGTGCTTATTATAGTCAGGGTATACATCCGGTGAACAACATATGCCCTCTGGCTCTGGGGATAATCAAGCACTGAGGAGTTCTTCAGACAAGGTGGGGGCCCGACTCTCTCCTTTTCGGTTTGTGTATCCTACAGAAAAAACAAATGATATCCAAATGAATAAGTAGAAAGAGTAACCTCTGATGTAAATACATTTTCATATCAAATGAGTGACAGGTACAACGACGTTTAGCGCAAAATCGTGAAGCTGCCCGTAAAAGCCGTATGCGGAAAAAGGTAAATGAAGTTGTACTCATAAAATTCCTTGCACATGTAGTAGTTATAGGAAATAGTATTAGTCATAAAATTACTCTTCCTTTACCCTTTTCACAGGCCTATGTTCAACAGCTGGAAACCAGCCGTTTGAAGCTGGCCCAACTTGAATTGGAGCTTGAGAGAGCTAGACAGCAGGTCAGGGACATCATTCCTTGCGCGCTTTCTTACAAAGTATATGAATCTGTGCTCGGATTTTAGATTCCATCATAGCCTCTGACATAATGAAATGGCTTATTGCAGGGACTATACATGTTAGGTTCAAATAGCAATATGGGACTATTAGGAACAATTAATCCAGGTATATGGATAGAGGAGTTGTCACTCGATATTTTACTTTGCATTTTATCTAGGGATCATCACTAGCTTAACTACTGATCTGTGTAGAATGATCTACCAATTTGACATTGAAACTAGTATCCAAGCTGGATTGATGATTATGATAATATGCAGATAGTTTATAGCTGCAGAGTTTAAGTTGTTTCTTGAACATTTATGTGCCTTTGCAGGAAGCTGTTCTTTAACAGATCTCAATGTATTCAGATACGTATGGCTATGCATATTTTTACATTCTTTCATTAAATCTTAAAGTATACTTTAGCCATCCATTCGCTTTGCGTTACATGAAAGTATGGACTACTAGCATTGTTTAATATTGTCCTCAAACTAGCAACACGAGCATGTCCAAAGTTTGCTGAAATAATTGGCATTTCATTAGCTAATCATTCATTCTATTAGAGTAGAATATTAGCCCATGTACTTTGGCTGGTTGATGCTATTAAAGTGTATATAGAGATTTTGTTCATAAGTAAGTAATGCTACCTATGCAGGAATAACTACATTCGAGCTAGAATACAGCCACTGGGTGGAAGAGCAACAAAAAAAGAATGCAGAATTGCGGAGTATTTTGCAGTCTCCCGTAAGCGATATGGATCTTCAGTTGCTGGTAGAAAATGTCCTAAGCCACTATTTCAATCTCTTCCGCATGAAAGCTGATGCTGCCAAGGCTGATGTGTTTTACTTGATGTCCGGGATGTGGAGAACTTCCGTTGAGCGCTTTTTCCTCTGGATTGGAGGATTCAAGCCATCAGAACTCATAAATGTAGTCCCTGGTGCATTTTTACTGCTTTTGTAAAACTACTTTACCTTCACTTGCTTATGAGTTTCTCATAGTGTTCTTCATATATACATCTCCTGAACTATGCAGTCATTTTGCATCTAAAACTAGTTAAATGGCCTATATATGTTTAACTCGTTGATTTCCTCTACCGATTGTCAATAACAACTTACACTCAGTGCTGCATCTATGCTCGTAGCCCGCAACATGATGAATAATGATCATTTATAGAATGTTATTACACCATCCTTGTAGATATTTTGCTGAAGCTGAACTATGATCTCAAGTAAACTTAATGTTATTTTGGCTTGTAGTATAGAACTAAATAATCATGAATTCGAAATCGATGACTAAAGGACATCTTACTGCCCTATTTGTTCTTACCTATCTCATATTGTACAATATCAAATAAGCACTATCTATGAATATTGACACCCAACAGTTTATTTTACTGAATTTGTCACCAAATGGAAAGCAGAACAATATGAACGCGAGATTTCTAATTGTATATCAACGTTACACAGGTGGTGATGCCACAACTCGAGCCCTTGACCGATCAGCAAATCATTAAAGTGTGTAATCTGCGACACTGTTGCCAGCAAGCTGAAGATGCTCTCACACAGGGAATGGATAAACTTCAGCAGACACTAGCCCAGAGCATTCTAAATATGAACACAGGAGCTGGAAATTATACTTCCCAAATGGTTTCTTCTATGGAAAATTTAGAAGCGTTGGAGAGCTTTGTTAACCAGGTTTGTCTCACTTTCATTGTCGTTCTGTATCTCGACGCGTTTCAAGGTCATTCAATATCATGGAAAATCAAGTTTAAAGATGATTATAATCTAAGGAATAGATGCGTACGCCCAACAAGTATATATAGATTCACATGATCCTTGATTTACAGCTTAAAGTCCGCTAAATTTTGGAAATGCTAATACACTCAAACCTCTCTAACAACGACGTTTGTCCCAATGATATTGAAATGATGTTATATGGAACATGTAATATAACATAACATATAAATTGGTTCCAAAGATTACTTGATCGTTATAGTCAAATGTTGTTATAGAGAGGTCTTGACTGTGCCAAAATACGTTCTTTATCTAACATACGTACGCCAGACATGCTTATATCTAAGGCCATTATAAATAGCACAAAATGTACTGTCTCATACGATACAAATGTTGACACTTCCTGGAATGATAATGTATGCTGTTGCTTTGATTGGTAAACAGGCAGATCACCTTCGACAACAAACACTACAACAAATGTCTATTATTTTGACAACGCACCAAGCAGCCAGGGGGTTGCTTGCTTTCGGGGAGTATGTTCAACGTCTTCGTGCTCTGAGTTCACTCTGGGCAGCCCGTCCTCGTGAACCCACCTAAATGATCTGTTCATCAGACAATTGAGATGAACTTAACTAGATTGTGTTTGATGCTGCTGGTAATGCCCGAGATGTAAATTAAATGGGAAATGTACGTTGTCATAATTTTGCTTGCTTAGGCGAATTTAGCTATTTACTAGTATTTGAAATACATATCGAGGAAACGAAATTTGTGTATATATATTTGGATGTTGTATATAGGCTATAGCAGTGGAATAATTTGGTTGGATGCTTTTGAAGATTTATATGAGTATGATGAATGCTGAAATTTCAGCTTTTGGTATAAAAGTTGCATAAGTAAAGTGTGTTGACTCTAGAGAAACTTCACAACAAATGCTATTACTCGTTCTATCCAATTTATGTGATACGTTTTCCTTTTTAGTTCCTCCTAAAATGATTTTTCTCTTTTTATAATTGAAAACAATTTAACTTAAAAATTTCTCTGTTACCTTTAATGAAATGGTTTATGGTCACACAAGTCAAATTGAGTCGCATAGAAATAAAATAGATGAATCGCTTAGCTTGTACAATCAAAGTGATCTCTAGGCTTGCAATAGAAACATAGTTTTGTCCCTTTTTTGTAACATGACCTTTTATGCTTATCTGAATCAAAAACACATACACAAATTTTATTTGAAATCAAAATTGCAAGTACATATCAAATAGTAGTTAAGATAACGGGAAATTATTACAGAAAAGCTTAATAAGTCAAACGCAACACCATATGTTTACTTGAATTTCAAGTCTGCCTCTGTCTTTGGTTTTGACATACTTATTCACTTGCCTTAATAGTACCATCTTACCTTAGCACCATTGTAGTTGTCATGCTTCTTTGAAATATCAACCAACGTATCAATCTCTTAGTTTGAACTATAATATCCTTTCTACCCATAATCCAACCTTCAATCTCCTTTGTCGTTGTTGTAGATTTTGATGAGTTAACAAACTATGATACCTAATAAAGAAACCAAATCTGGTATGCTTAACGATGGCACATTGGAGTTTCCTCTGACACAACTAGTGTGTTTTTGAAAGCCGAAAAAGATGAAAACATAAATTATTCTATCAAGGCAAAAACATAATATTTTATTCAAGTTATAAAGAAATATAGTAGAAGAAAAGTATAATTCGGACACCTTTTGCTAGCTCAAGATCATTAATTAAGTAAAGAAGGGGAAGCTGGAAAGGAGAAAGAATATTTTGCAAATGAGGACTTGTTGCGAAAGAAGACTAGTTGAATTGGATTTGATTTTGATTACTCTTTGATTTGGATATTTTTGGTTGATTTACAAATGACTATGACCACCCCTATTTATACTTGTCTAGGGATGCTTCTAAAGGTCATTCTAAATACATCTACAAGAAATATCTATTCAACTTTATCTCTTAACTATCTAACAAAAATCTAGACTATTCTATAATTTATCACAAAGATCTTCCTAAAATATCTAATGCTCTAGAATATCTATATATGTCCTAAGTACAAATATAAAAAATATTACTCTACAAAATTTTAGAATTCTACAAAAGATCTTTATTTTTCACACTCCACCTTAAATTGATTTTTTGAAAACTATCCTGAACTTGTCGTGGAAGAACTCAGATGAAACTTTGAGTCATGTCTTGGTAAAAATCTCAACAATTTTTTCCCGATTCCTCTCAATTCATCATTATTAATTGATTCATGTGAATTATCTCCTTGTTGAGTTCTCGAACTCCCCCTTTCTCTTAGCTCCTCGACAATTGCATTATCTAGAGATATACATGTGATGAAAAAGTTTGAAACTCCAGAGTTCAATAGTTTAGAACCCTCTTCTTCGAGTGTAACTCCATGATACAAAGATGATTTATCACTATTAACTCTAACGATCCAACCATCAATTTTCTACGAAGCCTCGACATCATTATAGGATGATCCACTACCAGATTATGTTTTTATCTCTTCAATAATCAGTTTATCAGCTTCAAAGCTTTGGAAAATTATGTCATCTCTTTTTCCACCTGAAATTTGGCCTTCAAGGCCAGCTTCTTCATCTGTTTGATCTTCATCTTCTCCATTTGCTTCCAATGTTTGATCTAAGTCAACAATTGACTTTGATATGACCGATGATTGAGCAGAGACTTCAACTTCTAATACATCTCCCTCAATGTTTTCTCTGTGAAATTCACCACTAGCATATATAGTTTTAGAAACTGCTTGTTTAAAGTCTGCTTCTTTGATTTCTTCGATAGAAGCTTCTATAACACTTTGGAAATTCCTAGGCTAAGATCCGAACTTCCCTGTTATGCGTATGGGATCATCCGAATTTCTTCGTAAACTTATGTTTTTAAATCATATTTATGTACAATATGTTTGAAATTTGACATAAAAATATTGTGTTAAATTTTTTCTTTTTAATTTAGAACTTATGTTATATTTTTAATTTCATTTGTGTAAATAGTATATGACTTGATATTTTAACTCACAAGCCATTTATTTTTTAGTTAGATTTGATAGATTATCTATTTGTCAAATATTTTAATATTTTTGCTATGATATTATATTTATAATATTTATATTTTTGTCAAACATTGCATCTCATATGTTCGTATAAAACTTGTATTTTTAATTTTTTTATCAATTTAATTAAAATATACTAATTTAAAAAATAGAAATTAATTTTTTTACAATATTAGTTAAGAACATATGTTGACTAATTAATATATTTTCAAAAGACAATATATCTATTAAATATTTAATTTAATATTATTTATAAATATCCTTAATTGTCTAATATAAATTTTTAAGTTTAGATAATTAATTTTTATTTTTAAAATTTAATATAACCTTGTAATTACACTTGTGCAACCAAACAACACATTTATAATTACAGTGATTGTACTCCCACACGGGGATAATGTGCCTGATTTAATGTTGTAATTATTTGAACTTATTTTTTTCTAATAATGTAGATTCTCATTCAATTTTTTAAGAGTGAAGTGTCAAAAACATATACAAGCAAAAATACACCTCTCTTTTTTATTACACTCTTGATGATGTGTGTATTACACTCTCTCTTTTATTTAAAAAAAAGTTATCACATGACACTACAAATATAGTTTGAGAAATACACCTCTCTATTTTATTACATTCTTGACGATGTGTGTATTACAATCTATTTTTTATTTTAAAAAAATTTATCGCATGACACTCCACATTAATAAATATAGTTTGAGAAATACACATCTTTCTTTTATTACACTCTGACGATGTGCGTATTACGCTCTCTTTTATTTTTTAAAAAATTGGCACACAACACTCCACATGAATAAAATATTTCACCTTATCCCTTCAAAAAAATATATATTTTTCTTATCCCACTCCACCACCTCCTCTGTCAAACCACCCCACACCACCCCAATTTTTTTTTTATTATAAAAGTTTTAGGAAAAAAAAGTTCTTACTTCATCCTCGCAATCCCCCCGCCTCCCCCGGCTTTCAATTTTTTTTTATATTACTTTTATTTTTTTAAAGTAAAAAACCCTTCGCTCTTGATTTTTTTTCCTCATTTTGGGTTAGGTATATACATATGTTTTTAGAAAAGTATTTTCTACTTGTCACAATATTTCTTTTAAAATAAAATTTTTATTTAAGTTACATTCAATACTCAAGTAGAAAAAATTATTTTCATAAAAATATATGTGTATATCTAACACAAAATAAGAACAATGTAAAAAAAAGAGTGGAGAATTAGATGGGGCGGGGTAGAATGATATTTTTCTTTGGGGTGGGGGGTGGCCGGGGGGGGGGGTTGTTGAAGTAAGACTTTTTTTAAATTTTTTTATAAAAGTTCTTAAAAAAAAATTGTGGATGGGAGAGGGGTGGTGTTACACCTTGAAAAATTACCAAAATACCTCTAGATGAGAGAGCCCGCATAACATATCATTCCAAAATTGTTTTTGACAAATTCAAGGTCGGAATCATGATCAACGCAAAAAATTGAGTGAGAAAATGGTTTCGCTTGAATTTTAGGCCAACCAGAGCAAAAGATAATTTTTCCGAGGCAAAATGCAATTTTCAAAATAGTGTGTGACACCTCTGTGTCGCGAAGATGCCCCAAAATGAGTCATTCTCATACTTTACACCTAAAACTCATTCAACGGATGCAATTTATGTATTATGTAAAAAAATGAACAGAGATGGAACAAGTCTGCGACGCGAACCTCCTCCATCACAGTTTAAAAATTTTCTGTCAGCTAAAATTTTAATGAGGGGCATTTTAGACTTTTATCCACCCCTCCTACACTTAATTCACGATTGATATAGGTCATTTTTTGCCTTAAAGGGTTTCTAAACACATTCCTAAGTTTCTTTACACGTTTTAACTAAAGAATAGGGTGAAGAAGAAGAAAAGAAAGGGCTAGGGTTCAAGGGGATCGAAGCCAAATTCTTGTAGTTTGATTGTCATCTTTCATCTCAGGTATGTAAGACTAACTTAAAACATGGAATTGTTCTTCCATGTGCCCCTAAGTTTGTGATAGGTTGATTGTGAAAGAATTTAATCTCTATGAAGGTTTTCTTGAGAATATTCTTAAATAATATATATTCTACTTAATATTTCATAATAAATGTTTTTATGAACTTGTTTCTTCAATAAATGATTTGAACTCCTATTTTAAGTATACACCCTAAATATTATTTGATTAAAAATTGCATGAATGAATTGAGGGGATGAGTCTAGAGCCTTGATGTGATGAATGATGATTGTGATTGTGATATAAGTATGATGATAGTGTTGATAGAACTGGATAGTCCTATGAGTCCCTATAAATTGAACTCTAATAACTAGTTTAAATTATATTGATAGTCCTCTTAATGATTATCTAAATATTCTTGAAAGATGTCATTGGAAATTAATTGGATGGTTGATAGGTTGAAAAATTTGATTGTGTCAGAATTGATGAATTGATACGGGTCCTTATGAGACTCATTGATTGGATTAATTGAGATTGACTATTTTATGAGCATTGAGTCTTGTGAGGAATATCGATCCCAAATTGATTAAGAGTAAGTCCTACTCGAACTCAATAACTACGTCGCCATATGTAGGAGAGGTTTGAATCGTTAAGTCGGATGTTTTCCTATTTTTATTGTACTGAAACAATAGGACTTGATTTGATTCATGGATCCATGATTGATTGATTTGTTCTTTACCCTAGCAAGGTATTGAACGACCTGACAACACGTCGATTTGTTGCATAATCACTGACTCATAAGTGGTCGTTGTCGGACAAGAGAAACTCCCATCTAGATTTTGATAGTACTCAGATTGAATTCGGTTGGATTGGATAGTATATGATTTGTGTCTGTCTAAACCTTACCCTTGCTTTAGACTTATGACATCTTGATCGAGTTCCTTACTTTCTTGATTTGAGTTATCTGAGTTGATAGTATTCTACCTTGATGCATATTTATTTCTGCCATTGTACGTGCTTGTACATTCCACATACTAACATCCATTTGGACCTGTATCGTTTTATGATGCAGAGATAGGTATTAAAGATCATCAATAAATGCTTTGTTGAGGATCTATTCGTGTTCAGCTGATTGGTGAGACCTCCTTGCTTTTTGGGAATCTCTACATCATTATCATCTAACTATTAAAATTTAGATTTTTGCTTTATTTTGATTTAAGATAGTCATGAATCTATCATTGACACCATTTAGACAGATGGTTAGAGACTTCATAGACTAAATTGTCAAGTTATGATCGAACATTATTTTTTACTAGTTTTCTTTCTTACTAGTCTTCTGACTTAGATTAGATGAATTTGTTAGTCTTTGACGTTTACTTTGGATTGAGTTATTGATTCTTTTGAGTTATCTCTTTGATGGTTAAATCTTCCGTTGTTAGACTGTAGTTGAATGAATGTGATGATACCAATTGCTTCGCTTAAGGACTAGAAATAATATTTGAGTGTCGGCCACACAAAGAGTACCCTCTCGGGATATGCCAGGTGAAATGGGACAAAAAAAATATTTTAAATTTTATTTTAACAAATAATTTTTTAGTGGAATAATGATACTTTAGTCTTTAATTTTTAACCACTATTAATAATTTGTTTAATTTTTATTAAAATCAAATATGTTATCAATGTAAAATGTCTTGTACCCGTCTATGTAACTTTTTCAATAATTTTCTTTGTACGAGCATGGCTTAATTTTTCCTTATGTATGGTATCAGACCAAAATGATTTTTTAAGAACATGCCAAAAAGAAAAAAATATATCATTATAAGAAATTTGATTTTTAATGACTACTTCTTAACGACGAAATATAAATTCGAATGTTATAAATGTATTTCTAATAATAATTTTTTTCTAGTCACTAAAACTAATTTTAAGTTTCCTATTATAAATATAAATTAAGAATTGATTGTTTCTGTTTTTTTTTCCCCCTACTCCTCCAAATAAAAAAGGATATTTCTTTAAACAAAAATCAGAATATCTTTAAACATATCTTTTTCCCCATATAATTTCCCCTACTCCTCCAAATAAAAAAAGATATTTCTTTAAACAAAAATCAGAATATCTTTAAACATATCTTTTTTTTTCCCATATAATTTATATTTTTATAACGTTATGCAATAATCAATTTATATACTTTTATATATGCACATATTTATATGTGATGATTTGTAATTATAAATTATAATTAAAATTTTAATAACTAAAATTGAAAGAAAACTTGAAGTAATTGATGAAATTATTATCATGTGACCAAAACCTTGATAACATTCTATTGCAAGATAAAATTACATACAATAAACTCTTATAATTTCGGACCCTTTCCAAATTTTGCGTATACCAAAAATCCTAGTGCACCAAATTTACCCTTTTTTTTTAAATAACTAAAATATCAATTTTTATAAAAAAAATATCAATTACTAAAGAAAAAATCTGATTGTTAAAAAAAAATATAACGAACAAATTTTTGTTAACATTAAAACTTTTTTAACAATCAAATTTAATCCAATCATTAACTTTAACGATAAAAGATCGATGACGATGAAAACCGATCGTTATGGATTGATAACGACCATTTGTACTTTTAATGACTAAATTTTTCCTCATTAAAGAGGTATAACATCTATATGTTGCTAATTAAGATTGCACCCTTATATGTTGGGGTGGATGCATGATAGTTAAAAATTAAAATTCAAAATAAAAATCTAACAAATTTTAAATATATACCATAAGTTAATTCACTTAATTAAGAAATATACTATATTTTATTTTTATATATATAAAAAATAAAATTTCTATGAAATATATAGTGACTATACAATATCATTTGTCAAAAATCATAAAAAAAAATATTCTAATTATACATTATATTAGACTAAACAATTGAATATAACTTTAACTGCACACAAAAATATACACCAATTAATATGACGAACGATCCTGACCATGTAATTGTCCCAATAAAGGATAGGTGTAATGAAGAGGAAGCATATATAAACCCATGCTCACTTATTTATTACTATTAAAAGTAGTATACATACAGAAGATAAAAAAGAAAATAGAGCATGATTATATTACATAATTACATGCATTTTTTAAAATTAGAAACATTAAACTAGCACGTCTTGTAGCATACGCAACGATAATGACGAAGACCGTGGCATCGCCCGCCCTCAAAATTCTCTTTGAGACAGTGTTGGTTGCAATTATTACCCGTAACACAAACACCGTGGAAGGTTTCACTGTGGTATTGGCATAATTTTCCCTCTGTCTTTAAAATTCCAACTCCCATTTCTTCTGCCAAAATTAGTAATTAATTAAACAAAATTATATTTAATAGTAAAATATAATTATACTTTTACTAATTATAGTAGCATACCATTTGTTGAGAGAAGAAGCAGTAGGAAGAGGAGAGGAAAATGCTTCATTTTTTATTTGGTATTAGAAATTAGTGAATATTTATTTATAGAGACAAAAGGATGATGCTGACTATACTTAGGAAGAAGAATTCTGAGACACCTGTCTCATACTATTTTATTCTTCCATCGGTGGTATTATCTATATTTTATTTTATTTTGTTCAATTTGGTGAGGGTTACTGAAACTTCTGTAAAGTACCAGACTAGAATAGTGAGCATAATTTGGATCTGAGTTCCCGAATTTCAATATTTTATTGATGGATTATCTTAAAACTTTGTGTTATAATTTTTTTTCATTTCCTTCGCCTCTGACTCGATAATGTTAGAAAAAAGACAAACATTTAAGATCTCAAATTTAAAGAGACTTAATTTTTAAGTCGCCAAGAATTTGATTTTCTACTTCAGATTTTTTTTCCCATTTTCCTAGGGGTGACTTTCGGCCTTAAATTTAAGGTGTCTTAATTTTTATTTTAGTAACTAGGTCATTAGCTTGTGTTTCACGCGGTTATAAGTAATTTAATTAAGTTTATATATCATAATATTAAAATTAATAAAATACTCTAAAGTTATTAAGTTCTTTATATATAAAAAATTTAGCATTATAAATTGATTTCAAGAACTTTTATTAATTTAATATCGCTAGAGTTCTAGTTATCTTAAATTATATTTTTGAATTATAACATTATTTCTCGATATAATTGATTTTTCAATAGTGTTTGAACTCCCAAACTTGAATGTTAAATTACTATAATATCCCCAACATAAAAATCAATTTAGTATATTTTTATATTTTATATTACATTTATTTAATTATATTATATTATATTGAAAGAAGATAATTTTAACATCGAAGGATGGTGAATTTTTCAAAAGGTTGTGACTTTTTTGAGGAGTTGTGAACTTTTCGAAGAATTGTGACTTCTTTGAAGTGTTATGATTTTTCTGAAGTGTTGTGACTTTTTTGAAGAGTTATGACTTTTCTAAAGAGGTTAGTATAATACCTTCAACTTAAAAATCAATTTAGTATACATTTTCTATTTTATTTTATATTTAATAAAGAGGTTATTATAATACCTCCGACTTAAAAATCAATTTAGTATACATTTTATATTTTATTTTATATTTATTTAATGATATTATATTATATTGAAAGCAAATAATTTTTCATATTGAAGGATTGTGACTTTTCGAAGGAGTTATGATTTTTTCAAAAACGTGTGACTTTTTCGAAGGGTTGTGACTTTTTCGAAGGGTTGTGACTTTTTCAAAAAATTGTGACTTTTTCGAAGGGTTGTGACTTTTTCGAATGGTTGTGATTTTTTCAAAAAATTATGTCTTTTTCGAAGAGTTGTGACTTTTTCGAATGGTTGTGACTTTTTTGAAGTGTTATGAATTGTGACTTTTTCAAGGAGTCGTGACTTTTTCAAAGAGTTATGATTTTTTCGAATTCAAAAAGTTATGACTTTTTCGACGGGTTATGACTTTTCCGAAAGGTTATAACTTTTTTGAAGGGTTATAAATTTTTTGAAGCGTTGTGACTTTCTCAAATGGTTTGACAGACTAAAGTACCGTTTAATTAGAAATGACGCCTTCTGACGGTTTTTTTAACTTTTGTTAGATTATTTAATTGATTTTTAAAATATTAAAATATTTAAAGAAAAAATAAATAAGAATTATGTGAGAATGCCACGTAGGTGAACATAACATTCTCTTTTTTATATATACTAGGTAATTGGCCCGCGCTTCGCGCTCATAAGTAATTAATTAAGTTTATATATTTTAATATTAAAATTTTAAAAATACTCTAAAGTTATTAAGTTCTTTCTATATAGAAAATTTAGCATTATAGTTTTATCTCAAGAACTTTTATTAATGTAAATATTGTTAAAGTCCTTGTTATTTTCAATTATATTTTTGGATTATAACATTATTTCTCGATATAATTATTTTTTCAATAGTGGTTGTACTCTCTAACTTGAATGTTAAATTACTATAATACCCCAACTTAAAAATCAATTTAATATATTTTTTATATTATATTTATTTAATTATATTATATTATATTGAAAATAGATAATTTTTCACATTGAAAGATTGTGGTTTTTCCAAGGAGCTACGACTTTTGCAAAGAGATGCGACTTTTTTGAAGTATTTTGACTTTTCTGAAGGGTTTTATCTTTTTCGAAGGATTGTGACTTTTGCGAAGAGTTGTTATTTTTCCTAAGAATTGTGCCTTTCTCGAAGGGTTGTTATTTTTCTAAAGAGATTACTATAATACCCCAACTTAAAAATTAATTTAGTATATATTTTATATTACATTATATTTATTTAATTATATTATATTATATTGAAAGAAGATAGTTTTTCACTTTGAAAAATTGCGACTTTTTCGAAAGGTTGTGACTTTTTCAAAAAATTATGACTTTTTTGAAGAGTTGTGACTTTTTTGATGGTTTGTGACTTTTCTGAAGAGTTATGACTTTTTTGAAGGGCTATGACTTTTCCGAAGGGTTGTGACTTTTTTGAAGGGTGATGACTTTTCCGAAGGGTTGTGACTTTTCCGAATGCTTGTTACTTTTCCAAAGGGTTGTGACTTTCCGAGGGGTTGTGACTCTTTTGAAAAATTGTGACTTTTACGAAGAGTTGTCACTTTTTTGAACGATTGTGACTTTTCCAAAGGATTGTGATTTTTTCGAATATTTGTAACTTTTCCAAAGGGTTGCGACTTTTTTTTAAAAAGTGTGACCTTTTCAAAGAATTTTTTTTGAATGGTTGTGACTTTTTTGAAGGGTTGTGACTTTTTCGAGGGATTGTGACTTTTTCGAAAAATTATGACTT
This sequence comes from Solanum aculeatissimum, assembly GCA_038996855.1. Classification (NCBI taxonomy): domain Eukaryota; kingdom Viridiplantae; phylum Streptophyta; class Magnoliopsida; order Solanales; family Solanaceae; genus Solanum; species Solanum aculeatissimum. Next base: position 27,606 of record JBCEWC010001963.1, read on the forward strand.
TTTCAAAGATGTGTGATTTTTTCGAATGATTGTGACTTTTCCAAAGGATTGTGACTTTTTTGAAGGGTTGCGACTTTTTCGAATGCTTATGACTTTTCCAAAGGGTTGTGCTTTTTTTGAAGGGTTGTGACTTTTCTGAAAGATTGTGACTTTTTCAAAAAATTGTGAATTTGACGAAGAGTTCGAAAAATTATGAATTTTACAAAGAGTTGTGATTTTTTCGAATGATTATAACTTTTCCAAAGGGTTGTGATTTTTTTTTTGAATGATCATGATTTTTCTGAAGGATCGTGACTTTTTTGAAAAATTGTGACTTTTCCAAAAAGTTATGATTTTTTCAAAAAAATTATGAATTTTATAAGGCGGTATGAATTACTATTAGGAAATTCCTTACGGAGAAAAGTCTCTCTCTTGAGTCTTTAATAATAAATAATAATAAAAATATTGTTAGCGAGTTCTAAGACCTTCTACGTATGTTACAAGTTCGGCAAAATTTAATAACTTTGTTCGTAACTTTTGGGTTGAATAGTGTTTCTCAATGAGTGCACCAGCTGTCTCACCACAGATAATAAGAAACTCTCAGTATCACACAAGAGAAAAGGGAGTAACATGGTGCTCTTAATAGATCAACAGAAGAAATTTAAAAAAAAGCACATCACTACATATGTGCATTTATTTATACGAAGTTTCTTGATGTTCCGTCGGGGACGATAACAACAACATACTTATTGTAATCTCACAAGACGAAAACACTCTTCCTCGTCTCCTTTACAGGATAGTCTGAGGTTGTGTGTTTATTTCAATGATAAAATGCTGATCCACCCATATGTTATGCATCAAACTTGTTGATATATGCTGAGTGTCTATCAACAAGAAGCTCAACCAATGGAGACTCAACCTCAGCCCCTGCCCGAGTGCTGTCCCTGCGAACTACGACTTTTTCCTGCTCAGTGACAACTATAACTTCCTCTTTACGCGTTGATAGTTCGTTAGCTATCACCATATGCATCTTGTATGCTTTGAGGGCCATATCAGCCTTTGCTAAAAGGATATCTGTGTCTGTTTCTAGCTGTAGAATAGTAGACATTGGAAATCAGTAATGAAACTGTATGATATACTTCCTAACAAATGAAGCTTTGGCATCCATAGCAGAAAGAGACATATCTCGCCGGTAGAATGACGAGCATACAAAGTGTGCTTCATGGACAATTAACAAACTTCAGACATTATGTTTCTGTACATTGATTAAGACTCATTAACCTTATATTTTCCCAAACAAATGTTCAAATTATTTACTTCAGATTCAATGAGGGTAAGCCTTCCAGTTTTAACTTCTAAGCATAAAAATTCATAGCTTTACCAAACCATACAAGATGATCACAAACCTTAAAAGATATGTGGAAGGCCATTGGTGCCCACTCATTCCTAAGCACTGAAAGCATTTTTGGTACTTGCGCGAGTCGCATATCCAGAGGACCAGATGCTGACTGGATTTTATGTAAAGCCTGTGAAAAAGAGGTAACATGAAACAAAAAACAACAGATTTAGAGGAAACAGATCAGATACAATTTTCTATTTTATAAGTTGATTCAAATGACATGTTATATAACTACCAGTTGCAACGTAATGAGGGCGATAGGAGACAGGAAAGGACAAGTGTAATTCACGAAGCAATAACAAAAATGAGAAAGATAAATTAAAGAACATAAATGATTACCATGCTTTCCCACGGAATGTAAAAATCAGAAACTGCAGCTGCCAGGAAAAAAATAGCACTAGGCCCAAAGTCCCTCAAAGATACAGAAATTAGCTGAAGAATCTGCATGCCAGTGACCAAAATAATGTTAATCAAACTGCTACCAGCCATCACAAAGCATACTATAATGCTCATGATTTAACAGTAAAACATATTTCACTGATCTACTAAACTTAAACCTGCAAGTACTCGAAAATTGTTGTAAATGGAAGTTTCAACAGGATGCCCTCAGCAACTGCCTGCAATAATAAAATTCTTCTGGTGACGGTTAAAGATGAACAAGGATAACATTTAGAACAAAAAAATATAGGAAGAAAATAAATAACTCATAATAAATCATACTGCACGATTTTCAGTAATGGCTCTCTTCACTGTTTCAGCATGCAATGCATCCACTAAAAAATAGTGCAACAGAAAAATGCTCATTAGATTGGAAAAGTGTAAATTGCTCAACAAATCGAATGTGATTCAAAATACTATGAACAAAGATCTCTCCCAGTAAACTTAACCAGCGTTGGGATGAAAACAACATTGATACATGGGAGAAGGAAGATCAAGAAAAATGATAACTACATTTGCACACTCCAGCAGATGAAAAATATATTTGAAAGGGGCATGAAGCATATTTCATTTCCAATGGGTGATCTCCTTCCTCTTTTTTCTTTTCCTTTATCTAATGATTCTCAGAAGTTAATAGATTCTAGTAGAAGATGACATGTTTCATAGAGAGAGTAGCAAATTAAGTTTTAGGCGTGTCTAAATGCCTAAGATCTCGACTACAAGAATCATGGCAGTGGAATGAATCTATTTCGCTCGGATGGGGAACAGAGGTACCCTTGACTGAACGAGGGTCAGCTCGAATCTTGACACATAGGCTGGCATGGAGATGGTATTGAGACCATGGGACATAGGAGCTTCAGCTCGTGCTTCGGTTTACTAAAATAACCTCTGCTCTCCTACTTGATTCTATCCAAAAGAGGGGATATAACGTTACCAAATATCAGAAGATGGATACGCCTTCAAAGCGTATAAAAAAACTAACAGAGAAACTAAAAACGAGGACAGAAAAACCCAAGTTAAAGCTTTGCCAAATTGTACCAAAATCTAGAGCATCAAAAGGAGAAAAGAAATGAACAAGCTAGAAGCTATATTTGTCATGAAGACGTATGAAAATTATAGGACTGCAGAAGAATCTCCATATGACAATTATTGACCTAGAGAAAGCATGTGATAGAGTGCCAAGAAAAATCATTTTGTGGGCATTGGAGAGAAAGATATGTTATACTGCAACCAAAAGCAGAAACTACCTCCATTAGTTTCAGTTTTGTGGGCAGGAATAAAGTCGGATGGATATAGAGGATTCATATAGCCACCTCCATTAGTTTGGGACTGAAGAGTAGCTGAACTAACTTGTTACTTTCTTTTACATATGATTCCCTCCATCTATTTATTATGATGCACCTGCACCTCTATATTGTGAAGTATGAAGAGGTGTTGAGAACTTGACAACTATTACTTATGTGGACCTACAAAGTTCATATGGAATTCCTAGTGAACATGCTGTTAAGAAGAGGAAGTAGAAGTTATTTGATACAAAAGTATCGCGAGCATCAATATTGGGCACGAATATATAAAAACTACAAACCTTTGATATTTGAATCATCAGCAACACTAAAGCACTCTAGCAACGGATCGTTGGGCAAAGAACTACAAAATGGCTGGCATGTCCCTCTGCATATTTCATGGTGTTACTACTCTAAAATCAAAATCATAATAATCAGATAAATTAACTTGGAACTTGAAAACAAACCGGCGGTAGAGAAAGACTACAGAATAACCGGCCTTCAGAAAGTATCTGCAATTCCATTTTCATTTTTGAACGTCAAATTTATGTGAGTTCAAGTGTGTGCAAAGCATCTAAGCATAGTACTCGAGATATACTCTGTGGATGCAGCTCCTCTATGACCGGAGCTAAAGTTGTCGATATGACGAACACATTGTTTTTCCAAAGGAACAGTTGTACCACCTGAAGTAATGCACACCACCCTGTTTGCTTTTCCATTCACTGAACATGGAGACACAAAAAAAAGTGAAGTGGCGTCTATATTGGAAGTACAGAGAATGAAGAGGTTAAAATCAATGAGATACTGATAATTAATGAAATCACAATTGCCTGATGATGAAGTATTGCTATCAACAAATTCCTTCAAACTTTTTTCAATTTCAGCAGCATCCTTGAGAGGTGGAGCTGACTCAAAGAAGAACATTACTTCATCTTTTCTTGTTTCGCGTAACTGATTAGCTTCATCAACTGCATCCATACCGAAACTTGACAAAATGGTTTAAGATAATAAACTTGAGAACCTGTCACATAAACCAATCATCAGTCACCAAAATATCGTATAACAGGAATTTTCCAATAAAACCTAACCCTTGAGTTACATATCAATATTTTAACTAAAGGGTAAAGAAAGGGATAGTATTTCATTGACAAATGCAATTATGATTGGCTAATGGGACTGGCAATCAAATAAACATGCTGCATTTCAAACATCAACTACACCGTAACTAGGGAGAAGCCAGGTAGGGCCGTGGATTTCATCTGAATCTCTTCAGCGGAATATTACATTAGTTAAACTTATGTTATATATACATATAGTAGTTAATATATATATTTTGAGCCACTTTGTGAAGATCCTAACTCCGCTACTACCCTAGACTAAAATCAAAGCATTGAGCTTTAGCAACACTTTGGTATCTTTCCTAAAATTGATCATACAATTGTCTTCCATTTTACAATAAATCCACTAGAATCTCAAATGCTAAATAAAAGGGGGGAAATCATTGACATTTGCCACACAACATATGAATAGGTCATCTCCAACAAGTCTCACACTCTCAAGTGCCTTTTTCCCTTTTTTCCTTTTCCGTATATTACTAAATAAATCAAAATGGAAAAACAATTATGGATGAACGTTACATCAAGCAATTTAAGAAAATGGACTTTGACCTGACCGAGAAAAACACTAAATTTACAAAATTGACTACTTTAATATTCCCAAATCGTTCGGAAAGGTCGGTAAAAACTCAGTACAGAAAGCCCACTATTCGTATAAAAAATTTAAAAAAAAAGCACCTGAAATTGGAATAGACTGAGTAACTGGGTTTGTTACCTACTTGAGAAAGAATTTCTGGATATGGAGAATTTGGCGGTAAAAACAATAAAAGTAGAATAAATATTCATTTTTTATATCTAATTTTTAAATAAATAAGAAAGGCCAGTTTCCGGCAGCCGTTTGATCAGCTTAGGCCGGCAACAAGTTCGAATGTTAAAAAAAAAGGAACCGGATGATCGGGAGATTGAACCCGACGTGAATCGAACACGCAACCTTCTGATCTGGAGTCAGACGCGCTACCATTGCGCCACGGATCCACAACTGTTAAACTTCGTATACATTATCTTATATAAATAGTAGCTAATCTATGTTTTCTTAGTTCATAGGAATTTTCTTTTCTTCCTAATTATTCTCATTTAGCAAATCAAATGCATTTATGAGTCTGCTAGAAAATAATTGAAAAGTATTCTTTTCTTTAATGTAGAAATTTATTTTATCAATAAATAGTTATGTGTTTGGATAAATCTTGTAAAGTTGGTCATAATATTAGATGTGTTTGATAAAAAAAATATGATAAATTGTTCTTTTTAAAATGATTAAAATATTCTTAAATTGTTTTATAAGTAATTTATCAGTACTCTCTTTAGTTTATATTAAGTGACTTGTTAAAAAAAATTCAAAGTTGAAAATAAGTAGATTATTTAAAGTTCAAAAAATTTGATAAGACTTATTTATCCTTTATTTAATTAAGTTTTTAATTATTTTATATTTTTTTAACAAATATTTCAAATTCCAACGTACAATTCACTTAATATGAACTAAAGAAAAGTGACAAATATTCGCATGCAAATAAATAAAAATACAACAAGCCTTGGGAGAATTTAAACAAAAGAGAACATTCTAATTTACTTCACTGACACTAAAGCTACAAAACTCTTACAACTCCTATTTACAAGGACACTACCAAAATCTTGAAAGAAATTAAATGAGGCATAATAATATAACCCAGATGCAACAAGGCATATTACTAGCTAGCTAGTACTCCATAGTTAATACTAATAGCCATACATATCATCACTAGAGGTTTCAAAATAAATGAGACTAAATTTTAAGTGGCGACTCTGATCAGTTGGAAGGGACGTGATAGTATTTGCCTCTACACATACACCTGTAGACAATGGGACAAGATTCAGCAATGGAGCATGCAAAGCTCACCATTACTCTCTTACAAGGAAAACAAGGTCCACAAGCATGAGAACAATCTGGTAAACTTGATCCTGTTGGATACATCTCCATTCCTAACACATCAGCTGCATCTCCTTTTCTTTCTTCCTGAAGGGAAAAAGATATACACAAATGAGAAAACTGCTAAAAACGATTTCATAAGTAATCACTTATTTTGAAACGGAGGAAGTAATAAATTACCTTAAGGTGGACATGGTTTTGATTGTCCTTGTTTGTTCCTTTACCATGGTAAGTAACTGAAATTTCATAAGGTGACATTTATGAATAAACGTACACATAGCAGAAGTCATCAATTGCAACATTAAAGAGACCACGCACACTCCCTCATGATCAGGCTAGACATCTGGTGTGTGGACAATATATTATGGGGACCCAATATCGAGCAACAAAAATAGAGATGAGTTTTACTCTGATACAATATAAAAGAAACTGATTTTATGACTAACTCGAATCGAAAAATATACTCATGAAAAAGGGAATTGTCCTTTCATATTTAAGAGACACTCAGTATCTCTTAAGCCACCAACCGAAATGACACTCTTCAAAAAAAACAAGCTCATGCGTATATGGTATGATATGGTTCAAACTATGAATTTTCTCTGTCTCAATCTATATGATTCACTTTTTTTTTTAGTCAGATCCAAAAACTAATAATTTAACTTTAAAATAGCTATTTTGCCAACCACATAAATATTTATAACTTATTTTAGATCACAAGTTTTAAAAAAAAAATTCTCTTTCTTAAACTTTGTATCAAGTCAAACTAAGTCATATAAATTGAGATAGAGAAAATATACATGTGAAAAAACTTATATAAGATAGGACAACACTTACAATGATATGGGCGTAGGCTTTGGCTAGAGTCAACCAACAACATAAGAACAAGAGTAACTATTGAAACATTCAAAATTCTAAATGAAGTTGTGGTATTCACCATCTTCTTTTCTTCTTGTGTGCCTCTAGTCTTGATTATACAAGACCAACCAACTTAAGAAATCTTGAAAAATTGGTGCAAACAAAAAAAATAGTTGGTAGATGAATGTGTGAAGGAAAATTTGTGACCAACTTGTGGACCTATTTATATAAGGGAAGATATAATGAAAAATTTGAAATGAAAGAGGAGTGATTTTAATTAATGTAGGATATTGTACACCTGATGAACTTCACATGATACACGCCCATCTTTTTTCAAATATTCACAGGTTTTCTTCTCTTCTTTAAACTAATCCAACTAGGGTAAACAAATTTAATCAAATATATATACTCCCACTCCCAGCTCTAGAGTATGGGAAAATTAAGATAACAAAGGGTGTGTTCAATTTTCGTATGTTTGGGTTGGTCAAATTTTTTTTAAAAAATCTAGGAAAACAAAATTTCTTTAAAATAAGGAAAATGAGTTCTGTAATGAAAATGGAGAAAATAAGTTCTATTGGTGATAATCGGCACTGATTGTGTTCTCCCTGCCTTGATCCACCTTCCATAATATTTATCTAAATTATATACAAATATTTTTGAAATAATGATTTTCATTTACCTACCAAACACAAAATAAAATAGAAAACACACACTTATTTTCTAAAGAATACTTTTTAAAAAATATTTTCTTTCGTACTGGGCTCACCAAAAAGGGATAAAAAGGAATTTATAAAGAATGGATTTTAAGTGTTATAAAAAAAATTGTGTATACAGTTTAAAATCATCTAAGTTTAATCACTTACTAAAATAGTGCTTAGAATATACACTCTCCTAGTGTAAGAATTTCTGTATTATAACGGTACTAGAAATAAAGATTTTCTCCATGATAATTTGTGAGATAAAACATGATTATTTTATTTATTTCTTAATTTTTCATAAGAAATATAGTAATAATTTTTTTTATATATATACATAATATTCTTTTAGTTGTGTGGAAAATTCAGTAGGAACATAAATATTCCTACGATATTAGAAATATGCAACCCCACAATCTACATAACTAGGGTGGCTCTGACACCTTTGTTTCATGTGTATCTAAGAAGAAATTGATTTTATAAGTGTAAACTTTAATTTTTTTTTATACCATCAATAATTGATCTTTTTTTAAAAAAATTTATCCTTTTTAATTGAAGACTTTAAATTCAAATGTTCAATTTTGCTTTTTATTTTTGTCTATGGTAAAAGATGTACACATTCCTGGCCTCCAAAGTTATTCATTCAACCCCTTTCAGTTCTTTTCTTTTTAAATCTTGAGAGAAAATTTCATCATACAATTCATTAATTTTATTTGTCTTTATAAAACGTTCGTTCCATATAGATTTGAATCACATAATCCACGAGCTCTGTGAAGATATAAATTGAGTGCTTTGAAATATAAAATTTATAACAAGAAGTCAAGATTTCAAGGTCCAACTTGATATTCGAATTTATAGGTAAAATTATTTCCCAATACTATATACTACCACTTGTAATTAAACTAAGTTGAAATAGCTAGCTGTTTCTTGGCAAAGGTTAAAAAAACTCTTATTTTTCTTATTTTTTGAATTTGAATGCAAATTATTCATTAAAAAAAAAGGACAAGAAATGCCAGTAGAAATGGCTATAAGACAAACTAACATGAGTGACAATATGCATTAATTTCAGTTGTTTAGTAAAACACGTACATATGTGTGATATATACATTGTGGGTTGGTGAAAGAATCAGAGTATATAATTAAGAAGTGTACTATATATTATGTCAGAGACACATTATTGTAAAAGTAATTTATTTGTTAATTAGAAAGTTTAGTTACCAAACTTTAATGTATTTTAACATGTTTTAGCATATATTAGTATATCTTATTTGTATCTTACAAGTATACAATAATTTTGGTACAAGGCACAAAAAGAAGTTCATTGAAGAAAGGGTCTGCTAAAACGTGAAGGTCTGAAGTTTGAAATAAATGAAGTTTGAGCATTTATAAATTTCTTTCCATGCATGCTTCCCTTCAATTAATGTATATTTTCCCTCCTCCCATGTTTCATGTCTTATTAATTTACTGCACCTGCACCAATACTCTGCCATATATCTATTTTCAATTAATTAGTACAAGTACAATTTTTCAATTTACAAGAAGTTTGAAGGTAATAAAAGGGCAAAACAACTCCAGTTAAGTATCAATTAAGTTGATAAATTAAGCTCAATAGGTTATAAAATGAAATCTCTTCGTTCCTTTTTAGTTGTCAAAATCGGCTCATAAAATTATAACTTGTTTAACCTATTTATGTTTGAATAGATTAATAGCCCGCTTATTTTATTAAGGAAAAACTACGCAATAAGGCAAACATATATTATATATTTATGAAATATAGATATAATTTTAAAAAAAATACTCACAATAGCTATAATATTTATCTTATAGCAAAAAATCAATTTAAACATTAATAACTGATCTTTTGTCATATAAACTATCCAATTTTCTTCATTCTTTTCTCTCTCCTATATTCT